>JAOUZG010043272.1:3871725-3900586 GCA_026289955.1 Argiope argentata
TGTGTAAATATTTTTTTCTCAAAAGTACTGTTCAAATAATTTTGTTTGAACTTGTCATGTGATTTTATTTTATTAAAACACGTTTAAAAAAATATTTCTCATTGTCTGTCAGTCAGACTGTAATGGATACTATTGAAAGGCCATTGCTCTTTTGAAACCTGAAACTATATGTTGGAGTCTCAAGGAATTCTACCATAGGATTGATTGAATTTGAGTAATTCATTGTGTTGTATATGTTTGTTGCATTGAAAATTAAAACTTTGATAATCTGCTTGGATAAAAGAGTCAATTAAATTGATTTATTTTTGTAATCCATATTGTGGGCATATATATTCTAATTAATTTTTTTAAAATCATGGATGAACTCTTAGTTTACATCTAAAGCTTTTTATAACCCTCAAACTATTTCATAATTTTATAACCAAAATATTCTTGACTCTATTCTTTTCTTAAATATATGTTTGTTTTTATATATTCCTACATTCAAATTCTTGCCCCTTCCTTTGACTATTTCTCATTCTTAGTAAGCTGAAGTAGTATTATTGATTGATTAAAAGATAAATAAAATTTAATGTAGTTATATTAACATTCCATTGTTAAGCAAGACTAGGGCTATTTTGAGATGGTCTTCATGAATTTGAACCACAGACAGAAGAAATGGGCGATACCTGAACTGAAAAATGATACAGAAAATAATAATTATTAAAATTAGAGTTATATTTATTATTAGTTAAAAAATAAAATACTATCTTTAGAAAAGGAATATTTTCTTTTTATTGTTATTAAAAATATTTTATATTTATTTTTAAAATTTTCTGTTAAATACCAAATGAGAGAGGAGCATAATGAAAATTCAAGTTAAGAACCAATGATTAATAAGCATTTTAGGGAGACTTTAAAAAGATTGACAGAAAATTAATTGCCATGTAATCTTATTTTTAAGTTATTATGATTGTTTTACAGATATTTTGATTTTATCTGCCAAATTCAAATCTTTCATTTTATATTTTATGTTGCTAATTTTTTTAATGAGCATATTTTATAATTTTAATTAATATATTATAATGATAAAATAATTTAATTTTGTTAAATTAAAAGTATGTAAAGAATATACCATTGAAAAGTAATATCTAAATCTATTCAGGTGCTGTTTATTTTGTGGTGTTTTAAATGTATATATATTTAAACCTTTTTTCTCTTAGCCATCAGTACGACTGACACCTTCTACAATTCTTTATTCTGGGAAAAGCCCTGATGGTAGTCATATATTAGTAAGTTTGCAAATTCATTTTTTGTAAACAAAACTATTTAGTTAAACAATATAAATCTTTATATGAATATAAATTGAGAAAAGTACATGCTAACATGTTTTTTTTAGAAAATATAAAAAGCAAACTGTTTTAGTGGTATCTAAATTTCTTCTACATAGATAACTATAGCACAGTATATCTAGTTCAATATTATGGATATAACTTTTGATTATCAATAAATAATGATATTCAAAATTATGAGTATATAATTTTTTAATCTTTTATAATACTGGAATTAGAAAATTTTATTTTCAAACTATAATTTGGGGGTATTTTTCCATAATGTAAGCAAAGTATAATTTGTTCATCTTAATAAAATGCATTCATTCATTAAAAGTAAATGTAGTAAATGTTTTCTCATATTGATTTTTACTTGCATTAGCTAAAAAAAAATAATAATTTGAAATGTTTCTGTAAAGCAATTAAATTTTGGTTCACTTTATTCCAGAGAAGTGCACAGTATTTACATAAAGAACTTCCTGTTCGCATTGCTCATCGAGTCGCAGGGTTTCGAAGTCTTCCTTTCATTGTAGGTTGCAATCCTACTATACTAGCGGTGGTAAGTGCTAAACAAAAGTATTTGTTACCTATAAAATGTGCTTATTATTATATATTATAAGCTTTTTAATTTAAATATTATAAAATATTAATAAATTATTATTATAAGCTTTTTAATTTAAATATTACAATTTTCAGTTATGTTTTCACTTTATTTGTAAAATTCAATCTAAATCATATTGTAAGGATATAATTTCTTAGATTGCATTATGTAGGTACATTCAATTATAGGGGTTTATCCTCTATATTTTTCTTATCTTCATTAGTACTACTTTTATATTGATCAATCATTTTATTCAGTTTGCTTTATTTTCTTTCTATATCTAAATGTTTTTTTGTATCTTCTTCGAAAACCAAATTATATATATCTACTTTATAATATTCTAAATATTTTCAATTACAAGTTTAAAGTTTCATATATTTCTACATAACTTTTTTTAAAAATCAATCTTTGTTTTCTTTAAGAGATACTTAATTTTTTTCTTCTTCAATTTACATACTTCTGACAAATGTTGATTACTTATATTTTTATATAAAAGTGCTCTTAAAATTCTAAAGATAAAATATCATAAGATTTTAGAGATTTAATTAAATGAAAGAAATTTCTGTATGTACATGATAAGCTAATTAATCTAACCTTTAAACGACCTTTGTATTAAATAAATTAAATTGGATGATCATATGAATATAATTAGATGTAATTTTTTAATTTGCACTCAAACTTGACCATGAGGTTTTGACTTCAAAATTCAAATTATATATATCGACTTTATAAAGTTCTAAATATTTTCAATTACAAGTTGAAAATTTCATATATTTCTACTGAACTTTTTAAAAAATCATTCTTTGTTTTCTTGGTAATACAATACTATTTTTTTCTGGTCCAATTAATTTTCATAATATTTTATAAACACAAAGTTGAAAAATAAAAATGAATAGATAATTCTGTGTAAATCTAAAATGATAGCTTGGATTAATATACTTATATTAAATTTGATATAAGCCATGAATCTTAAGCTGCAATTCCTGTTGATTTAAGCCCTAGATTTAGAATGTTTCTAAATGTGCAGTGTTAAAATAAATATATTTTGTGCTTAGTTAATTTAAAAAAAAAAGCTTATGATAAATGATGCAGTTTTTTTAAATTTATATATTTTCATTTTTTTTTACAGCATGAATTGTATATACGAGCATTTTACATGTTGAGTGAATATCCCCAGGTAATTTTTTTTATAGAATTTATTATATAATTTAGATGTAATTTGTTATAAAGTGAAGATTATATTTGTTTAATTTCAAAGCAAGGGAGGTATTTAAACAGGTTTCTAAAGATTAAAATATGATATTATGCAAGTTTCAAAAATACTTGCTGAAAATTTTGATTCAGAGGTATGGATATTGATATGGAGGTAGTATTTTCTATTTGTGTTCCATGCAGTTTAGAAATATATCTTTTTTTAAAAAAATATAATATGCATGTAATTTCAATTCTTATTTTTAATATGTTTTACAATATGAATAAAAATAAAACAATACATTTATCACTATATATATATATAATATATATATATATATATATATATATATATATATATATATATATATAATATGCAATGTAAAACTGAATGTTAAAAGAATATCATATTATTGCATATTTATCGTTCATTTAATTTTTTGTAATTATGAAAATTGAACCACCAGAAATTAGAATAAAATCTAGTTGAAATGTAATATACCTTTAATTATAGCTATTGCATAGTTAGAGGAATTTTGGCGTTAAATATTCAATATGAATATGTAAAGTTAAAGAGCAATTTTATTTACTATGCCTTTTTTAAAAAGTAGCAAGATAGTATTTGTAAGATCAGAAATGCTTTCAGAATCTATTAATGTCAGTAAAATTAATATTTTAGTCTGCTGCATTACTTATACAATTTAGGGAATTTATATATGAGAAGCAGAAATTTTAATCAAATTGTTGTCTAATTTATTTTATTCTCATTTTGCTTGCTGAATATTTTATTATTTGAGCAATTACAATATCTTTACAGAATGCACAGTTATAATTTTTAAAAAATCTGAATTTTAAAAAAATTTGTTTGTTGGTTAACTATTATGATATTTTACAGAACAGTTTAAAAAATTATTATGATATTTTACAGAACAGTTTAAAAAATTATTATGATATTTAACACTGCATTTAAAAAATTAATTTATAATCAATTTAGAAAATCTGAGATTCTCTCAAATTATTTCAAATTATTTGATATTGTGTGTTTCTTTATAGTTGTATGTAAATTCTATTTTTCTGTGTTATTTTCATTGATTGCATTTCAACATTTTGTAATACTGTTATTTAAGAATTAGTCTATATGATTAGAATTCTATTATCTTAACTAGTCTTATTGTTAGGATGCTACTAATCTATATGGTTAGGTTTGAATATTTTTTAAAAAAATTACTTATTTGCTTATTCTAGTGTTAATATTTCAGCTCTTCCAATTACTTCTTAGAAAAGGAATTATTTTAAACTGGTGGATTATTTTTACTTTAGTAGTATCTTATATTAGTGTGAAAAATTTTAAGATTTTAATTTTAGAATAGTTTTTAATTGTGTGACAAGTTAAATTAATTTCAGAATTTAAAGTTTTACTATTAAAGATACAAATATTTTCCAATTGTTATGTGGATCTGCTTTTTATGTTCTTTTAATAAATATTTTGTAAAAGTTATTTAAAAAATAAAAATTTGAAATCTGAATGGATTTTTAACTGGTTTAGTGATTTTCAATGTTTGTAAAATACAATTAATAATCTTAGTTAGTTAATACAATAACCAATTATAAAATTTTAATAAGTCCAAGAGAAAATATACTAGTTTATAAGATTAAAATATTGTAAAAATTTAATTTTTAAAAAGAAAGAAAAAAGTGTCAAGATGTTTTCAGTTCTTTTAATTAATTTTATTATTTCAGAATTTTAAAAAAAAAAATGTAAAATACCTTTTTAATTGCTAGCATTTAATAGAATTCCATCTATCCACTTGTGTTTAAAATTATTATCATATAGATCTAGCTATACAAATTCTGTTATGTTAATCTATCTATACAAGTTTATATTGATAGTATATTGTAGGAAGTAAAAGAAAATGATTATTATTTTGTCTTGTACAGTCTATTTTTTTTAATTAATCAGTCTGTTTTCCTGCTTTACTTATGCATTATTACAGGTTTTCTTGATTTCTTTTTTTTTCTGTAGATTTGTTCATATTGAAATTGCAATATATTTTAAATAAGTATTAGCCTTATACTTGTCTTCTTTTATATGTAATACGTTGGCTCTGTAAGGTAAATATAAAATGAAATCTTTGTACTTGCTTTATTTACATTTTCTAATTCTCTGTTTGTTTTGCAGGTAACTGATTTTGAAGTTGAAAAAGGTTATTGTGAACTTTTGCAAGGCCTTTTGGATGATCATAAAGATGTTGTCACACAATTAGCAGCTGGTTTCAGAGAATGTCGCAAGCATATTAAGGTACAGTACAAAAGTAAAAGCTGATCATAATTAAAAATTATTTATAAATATAACAATTTTGATTTTACTTAATAAATACTTTTCCATCCATTGTTTTAGAATGAGGAGTTGGTGCGCAACTTTTTAGACAGGACTCTAACTTCTCGTCTGGGTCTTAGAATGCTTGCAGAACATCATCTGGGACTTCATAATGATAATTCCAATGGAAATGTATGCTGAAATTTTTAAAAAATGTCTTTTCATAGTATTTTTTTGAAGAATAGTTATTGATAGTTAAAATTTAGTTTGATTTTTTTTATTTGTTGTTAAATACTATTTTATGAAAGATATAATAGTTTTTTAAGATTATCACAAAATAACTACTTATATTATAGGGAAATTATGTTGGAGTCATTAATGTTTCAATGAAGTTGAAGGATATTATAGAAAAATGGGCTGACTTTGTTCGGTAAGTATTTTTAAAATAAAACTTGGTTGTCTGTATACATGGTTATGAATGACTTTATGTATTAATGACTTTTTATGTATTAATGACACAAAGTATTAATGACTTTCCTGTTTAGTTTCTTCTCCTTTAAAACATCCTATTTTGATAATGAAATGTTGGCCTAAGATGTTTGATAATAAAATATGCCTATACCCATATAATATTAAGTTTTGCAGAAAATAACAGATTTTGATTTAAAATTTTAACGTTAGATAATTATTTCATTGATATTAAAAATTAATTCTACTAGTATTATTCTTGAGGTTTCAACAAAGAAAAAATAGTTTCATTTAATAGAAATTTATTATATATAAATTAAAATTTTAAAGTCAAACCTTCACTTACTTATTAAATACTTCAAACCTTACTTATTAAAAATTTAAAGAGTGCACTATCAATTAAAAGTGATTTTTTAAATTTTTTATTTTAACCTGCGATTTTAAATACACCCATAAAGCTGATCCTGAAATTTACACCTAATCTAAGACAAGAATTTTGTTCCTGGGTAATTTATTATGCTTAGTATTGTGATTACTTATGAAGTTAGCTTTGATTTAGTAATCATTCATAAATCAGAAAATTAGTTCTTTTATGTACACAATTGTTGCAAGTGAATCATTCTCCAACTAATATAAATGCTCTTCATTGTTCTTAACATCCCATCACTTAATCATTTGATTGTATTCAAAGCAATGTTTAAAGCAAAGAACATATTTTCAAAGATAATAAATAGGATGTTTTAAAACATTTTCAAATTAATTCTTTGAATATCTCCTTTCATATCTGTTTTTAAGGAATATGATTTTATACTAGAATTAAAAGTTTTTTTAAAATTTAATCTTTTATTAACTTTTTATAAAAATTTCTAAATGAAATAATTTTTTTTCTTCAAAATGCCATATAAACAGTAGGTGAAGGACCCCCCCCCCCTTGACATTTATGTAAATCTCAATTACATAAAAGTATAAATAACTTGATCTTTAGAATTTTCTTTCTGAATTTCTGATCCAGAATTTTTTATTGAATAATTTTATACCTTCTATGGATAACATCATAATATTTTCTTTTATATATAAATGATAGTATAAAAAGGATAGTTTATTATTTATATTAGTGTTTTATTTTTGTATTCGTGTATAATTTTTTGCTAATTACTGTTAAGGTTTTTTTTTTTTTTTTTTAGTATTTTGGAAATTGTTGATTTGGAAATTTAGCTAATGAAATGTTTTATTTTTATTCATTTGTGTGTGTGTGCATGCGTGTGTGTATACTATAATTTAAATAATTGTTAGATTGTTTTAAAAATGTAAAAAAATCGAAAATTTTTAACCATGTTTGAGATTTTTTACTAATATAAAAAAGTTTTTTCAAGAGGATCATTTTGAAAAATATTGATTCCCCTCAACATTTAAAAATGTATATGATTTACTTTAATTTATTCCTTTTTTTATTTCAGTCAAACAGCAATTCACAAATATGGTAAATCGCCTGCCATTAAATTAAATGGACACATTAATGCTGTATTTCCCTACATACAAGCACCTCTTGATTATATCATTCCAGAACTCCTGAAGAATGCTGTCAGGTAATATGCTAAATCATTTATAAATTTTTTTGAATTGATAGTTTTATGCACTTGTATTTTTTATTTTTTGAATATTCTTAAACTTAAACTATTACTTTAGAGTTCAAATTCTATTAAAAAGCATCAATAAGAGTTTCTTGAATTAGAAAATATAGCATCTTTTTAAATTTTAGCAAAGCCAATACTTTCAGAACTTGTTAATTTAGAAAGGGAAAAGAAAAAGAAGTCACATCTCAATAACTTGATTCATGTTGCTTGAAAATCATTGATTTTATCATTAAATTTGGTTTATTCTTACCTTGTTTGTTTTTATAAATTTGATTTCCTGTTCAGTCCAAATTATTATTTCCTGGATGAGCTGGACGTTTTGATAACTATATGTAGTGCAATAATCATTTACTAGGACAATGTTTTGTATTTCACTGTATTTACATCCTCATTTTCATTCGTCATTGTTAAATGAATTTTGTCTAAATGTTCTCATAGAAAATATAAAACTGAATACCCTTATTGCTGTGCCATTTACTTGGAGAGGACTTTGGGGTTAAAATCTGAGATAGGAGTGAGATTTAGTATAATGATAGTTATACATTTAGAATGTTCATTCATGAAAATATTAAAGCTCAGTGGTCTGTCAATTTTGAGAAAATGATCTTCAAACTTGGTAAAACATATATACTGATAACTTAACTTCTGGTGATTGATCCCATTGATGGCGTAATTGTCTAGGTAACTGTCTCATATGCAGTAGGTCAAAGGGTTCAAATCTAGCAAATCTATTACAAATTTACAAATATGTTTTATTGATATTTAAAAAAAAATTATCCAAAAATAAATACTTATGATCAAAATTCATATTAATAAAATTAAAATTTTAAAAGAAAAAAATATAAATACAAATATATTTTTAATTTTTTTAAAAAAATGTTATTAATTATTTACAGATAGTTTTAATTAATATGCTACTTATTTTTATGCCCTTATAAATGCTTATTCTTTCAATATTTAAAAAATAGTTAAAAACATAATAGCTACAGACAGTTGTACTTGCATTGTTTTAAAGCAATTAATTTTTGTATTCTTGGATGTTAATTATAATAAATTATTAATTACACCTGATTTAAACTGTATGTTAACAGTCAAAGGTACAGCTGATATTTTATAAATATGTAAGCAAATGATTTCAACTGCAGTAGTAGAAATAGTAGAGGACAGGTGTTAGTTTATACTTTGAGAGATAAGTCAAAGTGTATTAACCCTATATAAAATTCTTATTTTATTAAATTCATGATCAAGAAATAAATTCCCAATAAGATAGAATAAAAATTCAACCAGTTGTCATCCCGAATTTTTAATAAGATGATATGGTATGTTGGTACATTGCCCAGCTTTCTCATGAAAAAGAGATATTTTTACATGTAAATGAACTCCATTTTCTCATAGATCTCTTAAAGAAACCTTTCTCATGTGGACAATCATTATTTATCAGTTGTGCATGATGTTGAAACATATTTTGTTTCCAATGTTTTTACTATAATTGTCATTCTGGTTCTTGTATGTAATCGGAAATAATTGTATATGAGAATTTTTTTGAAATATTGAATAATATTTTATGATGCAAGTATTTATAATTAATAATTATCACCATTTATGTTATGTTTGTTATTATTTATTAGATATTAAATTACAATTAAAGTATTAAAATAAACATTTATCCTTGCATAAAAATAAGTATATCGATGAAAATTGTCTGTAAATTGTTAATAAAATTTAAATGAGTTTTTAAAAAATTGCATTTGTATTTTTAATTTAAAAAAAATTTATAATGTTTATTGATAATAAATATTTATTTTTGGATTAAAAAAATTAAACACATATTAATTAAAAGTATTTGTGAATTTTTAATTGAATAACAATTATTATTAAAAAGGCAATAAATACCAGCTGGGTTCCAATTTCTGATCTACCACACAGACAACCATGCCTTTGGGATCAGTTGGACAGGAGTTAAGTTATCAATATATAAGCTTTACCTAAAGTTTGAGAACCATATTCTCGAAATTGACTGGCCATTGCATTTTAATATTTTTTTGAATGAACTCTAAATGTATACTATCAATATCTAAATCTACAATCAAACTCAGATTTCAACCCCATGCCCTTTCCTTGTATGATATGAAGTTGTCACCAAAAATGTCAATTTATTTCCATTTTTTAAAATTCAGTCTATATATTGCAAAATATATTGGCATAAAATACAATTACAGTTTCTTTATTTATTATAAGTTGTATCAAATTTAATTAGAAGCGTTTTAGTTTAAAAAGAATTTAATCCAAAGTGTTTTTCTAAATTTGAAATTGTTTTGTTTTCATAGTGCTGATTAGTTCTATAATACTCTATCAAATCTTATTTCTAATTTTACTGTTTTGATCATCTCCTTTGAGATCTGTTATTTTATTTGATAATCTACTTATTAGTTGATGATGTATGTGACAGCATTTAATTTTTTTATATTTTGAATAATATTAAGTAACTGGAAATTTGTGCTTAGTTTTTATTAATCAACATATAAGAAGAATATATATCCTGTCATTAATAATTTCTGAGTTTTTATACAGATACCCAAATTTTCATCATTGTAATTATTGAAATATTTAACAAAACATGTCTGTGAATATTGTCAGAAATGTAAAGTAAAGAAAATTACATTCTGAAAGCTTGAACAGATTGTTTTTAAACATGCTGACATATAAAAATATTTATTATTCTTATCAAATGAAGAATTATCTTTAAAAGATATTTGAAACAACCAAAACAATAAAAAAAAATCACAAATATATAATATATGTGATAGTCAAAAGTGCAATGCAATTTCACAAATATAATTTTTAAACTTATCATTTTCTTGTTTCAAATTATATTTGTGAAAATGCATTTTGATTTCATCAGTATTGAAAATTATAAGTATGGCAAATTAAATTAGATACCTTTTTCTCATAAAATGCTTTATTACACATATTTTATTCCCTTAAAATTCTTTGGTATTGATTAATGTTTCTATTTCCGATAATTGAATTTTCTTAAATCAGCTTAGAATATTATTTAGACTTTTCAATCATATTAAATCTTCTTATGCAAAGATATTGTATTCAATTAGAATTTAATTTTTTTCTATTTTTAGGGCTACTGTTGAGAGTCATATTGATGCATGTGAGGATAGCCTACCACCTGTTACCATCACAATAGCGAATAATGATGTAGATTTCATTATCAGGTAATTTGTTTTCTTTTCTCAAGTTAATCCAAACTTCTAAAATCGAAGATTTTTGTAGAATGTATTATTTACACAGCAGACTTATTGTCTCTTTATTTTGTATAAAAATATGGTAATTTGTAAATATTTGTTACATAAGTGTTAAAGCAATTGAATAATGACTTTAAGATTGGATGTATTTTGTCTATTTTTACTAATTTTTAAAAAAAATAGAAAGTGTCTTTAAAAAACATTTATGGATATGGAATTCATGGTTACAAATAATTGTTAAAGAATTAAAAATATTTGAAATATATTGCAAATAAGTATATTGATAATAATAATTAATTAATTAATTAATACCATAAGCATATAGTTGTACTGGATTTATTAAACAATTTTTTTACCCATATTTAAACATTTGGTATTAATTCCTAGCATCTGATAAAAGTTTAAAATATTTTCATCAATAAATTTTTGTAAAGGGTGCAGTACTAAATTATATGCAATAATCTTTTAATATAATTGTAACTTTTGTACTTTCTAAAATAAAAATTTCTCAAAAGTTTTACATTTTACGTAAAACAGAATTAAAAAAATGGGCACATTTTTTTAGACTATAAGATACTGTGTGTTTTATTTATTATTTAAAAGGAAATTGCTTCTTTATAAAACTCTCAATTTGAAAAAAAAAATACAGTTTCATTTAAATTGGCTTATTAATAATATAACATTGTTTTAAAAGTTTCTTTTTGTTTATATTATGATTAGTAAAATAGAAATTAATTGCTAAAAGATGAAATGGGGTATGTTTTTATTTTGTTGTGAAAAATTAAAAAATTCCTCTAAAAATTAAAAAAAAAATCTAAAAAGTTTTAATTGTTGGTCTTGGCATAATGACCTTTTGGTGACTTTAAGTGAGTTAAAATTTCCACATAACTTTGCGACAATTCTATCTATATATCTGTATATATATAAATATATGTACTGCATGAACTTTTTATGTATTTGATTTTACTCTTTTAATATTTCATCATTTCATATATAGATTTTCCAATGTGAATTATATTTTTGGTTTTTCCTAATTGACTTGATATAAAATGTTTATATAAATCTCTTTGTTTTTGTTTTCAGAATCTCTGACAGAGGCTGTGGGATACCTCATCAACTTTTGCCGCATATTATGGAGTATCATTTCACCACTGCTGGATCTAGCACTGACCATCGAATAGATGGCGGTTTACTGGGCCAGATGATGAATGAACCAAATGATGGACCTGCCTCTGGACCCATGCATGGGTAAATTAATAATGCTTTACCCCTTTTTGAGCTGCACAGATATTTTAATAATTATGACTCATTATTCAAATTAAGTAAATAAAAAAATTTTGAACTATAAATTCATGTTGTAATTATTTTTAAAAGAAACACTGGTGGATACTTTTTTAATTTTAAACCTAATTTAAAATGTGTAAAAGCAGCAGATTTCTCCGCTATGGTAGATATTTTTTTAAAAAAATTTAGATTAAGAAATATATATATATATAAGGAGATATATATAATATATAATACATATATTTATATATATATATATATATATATATATATATATATAGATTGAAACTATTGTACATGTACCATTAATGATGCATTGAAATAATTTTTTGATATATTTTTATAAAAAAGATTTAAATATATATAAGTTTAAAATATCATCTTAATTTTTTATCAGTTTAATTCTCTAAGTTACTTATATTAAAATTGACTTAAATTTATTCCTCATCTAAAAATAAATTTTAACATTTCATATAATGTGTTACATTAACTATTTATTACAAGCTATTTTATTATGATGCAAGAATATTTGAATATTGATATATATTATGCAAAAATATTTGATTTATATAAAGATAAGATGTTTTAATCTTTGATTATAAGTATTTCTTGTAGAATGCTTCATCTTTAATTGTAAAGTGCATACATATTTTTTTTCTTTTTTTATGCTGCACAAAAGTTTAAAAAAATTGATTCCTCCTATATAAGATTTTAACATAAGCTACATCAAACATATGTATTCTCTGAGCATTTTTATGTGTTGTATCTAATAATAGAAAATTTATTCATTAATCCTACTTGTTCATTATTACATATTTATTTTCTCTGTTTGCACAATTATGGATGCAATTTCTCAAGAATAGAACTATGCTGTGCATTCCTTGAATTTTTTAAAAATTCATTGTTACATGAAACTAATACTTGCAATACATTTTTAACTTTTTAAGCAGGATTTTAAATTTACATTTTAATTTTAGATTTAAATGTGATGTTAGTTTAATTTAAGACTAATAAAATATTTTGAAACATTGTTTTTCTGAAGTATAAGTTTACATTGAATTCAAAACATTCAGGGACTACACATTAAGAGAATTTTAAATATTAGAAACCTTATCTTTATAAAACCTTATCCTTATAAGTATCAACATATTGCATTTTCATATAAATTTCTTATTTATTTATTTATTTGTTTCTGTGTTTAAATATATGGAATAAATCTTTTAACATCCATATTAATTTCATACCTTATTTAAATTAATAGCATCCAAGAGCTAGATAATTGTAAAGTAAAATTTTACTAAAAGTTTATTTTGTAGGAAAGTAAAAAACCTTTGAAAAGCTGTTTTAAATATTTAAAGGAGTTTTAAGGTGTAGTAGTAAGCTATTGAAAAATAAAAATTATTTATGATTTTTTTCTTTTTCTTGAAAAAAAAGAAAAAAAATACAATGGGGATATCTCATAGTATATACCTTTGGGAACTACTTCCGAATTTTTGAATATGTATTGATCCGTTAGACTAAGGAAAAAATTTAGTTGGTTTAGCCACAAAATTGATTGTGAAAACTAAAGGTCTGAAGAATAAATAATCAATGTATAGATTAAAGAAAGAAAAATCCTTATTAGATCAATAGATATTTTGTATCAAGCTAATTTTTTTCGGTTCATACTATTAGCTCACACTTTCCCTATATATATCTCTTGTTCAAATTTTCAATCATTAATAAAATACTTTCTCTTCATCCAATCAAGTTCAAGTAAATTTTTAAAAACTTGTAGTAAGTGACATTTGATGTTACTACAATTTTTTCGAATATTAACTCAATAATTTTCAATTAATTGATCAATAACTAATTATCTTGTCTTTATAGTAGTTGTAATTGATATGTCAGGATAGCCTGGTTGGTAGGGCATTGGATTCATTTAACTTATGCTGCGAGTTCAAAGCTGGTCACCATGTCGGGAGTTATACCATTAGGGATACTGAGTCAAAGGTGATCATTATTCAGGCGCTCAAGGGTCTGTACCCTCAGAAGCTACTGCGCCTTTCGTTGTAAAAAACACAAGAACAACAATTATAATTATTCTATAAAACATAACTAAAATAAAATCTTTGCTAACTTCCTAAATTTTTCCTAATATCCAAAGCAGGAATTGATTTTTAAAAAATTGTTTATTTTGCTTGTTTCATTGAAACTTGATCCTTTATTAATGGTAGAGCACTGAATTATTAGGAATGGAAATAATGGTAGAGCACTGAATTATTAGGAATGGAATTTTGCAGTCCTTTCTTTATTCAGGTATCTGTTATTTGATTTAATAGATTGATTTATATTTAGAGGCGAAGTGCTTAAGGAAAACTCTAGATCATAATTTTAAATTAAAAAGAGGAAAAGCACTTTCTTTTTCCTTTATTGCTGTATCCATTTTAAGGGAATAATAGTTTCCTGTAGACTTTAAGATAAAAAGTCAAGAATTGTTATTGAAATATTTGGAGCAATATTTTTGAATGTACCAGCCTTTGATAAGTAGTGACAAAGATAAATAATGCAATAAAATGCAGTCATTATTTCATTACATGAAGTATTGATATTACATATTTATTTTCAGTTTTGGATTTGGCTTGCCAACATCACGGGCATATGCTGAATATTTGGGAGGTTCTCTAACTTTAGAAACAATGCAAGGAATTGGTACAGATGTTTATTTAAGACTTCGTCATATTGATGGAAAATATGAGAGCTTTCGTATATAATTTTTATGAATGTGATATTGAATTTTGTATTACATGTGTTTTTTGGTGTTACAAAAAGATCTGAGTTACAAAACAGATACTGAACATTTTTTTGCTATATCAATAAATAATATAATAATGGGGATACCTATAGCATATAATTTAAACTGACCTGTATGACGTGCATTTTTTTTTTTTTTGAATTATTGCTTTGCAGTCTGTTTTTAACAGTGCTGTGGTATCAATGCGACATCTGAGAATCTTGTTTTTGTTTGTTCGTTTTTTACTTTTTTATTTGGTGTTATTTTGCTGTAAATATAGTGCACATTTGGTATATATTTATTTATGCTTATATCTCTACTTATATTTATACCTTGATTAACCATATTTACTGTGGATAAGAAGAGATTAATTTTTGTTATGTGGCACACATTGAAAATTGTTTGTAATCTTTGTTGCTTATATTAAGTTCAGTTTAGTCTTTTTGAGATTTATTTTTTCAGCGTATGTTTTATATAGACTTGATAGGTTTTTTGTGGAATATTTTAAATTCTACAATTTTACTTGACATTTGTTAAAGGTTTCAATTTAGCTTTAAAAAGGCATGAATATAGTATCTTATTTTGCCAAATTTATTGTTTTAATTCTAAATACTAATACAAGAAATTTGTTATACAAATCATATATACATAAACAGAGACATTTCTTCTCACTTGATATGTATTACAGAGAAAGGTGCGAACTTAAAAAAGGCTGTCAAAGTTGTATTGACTGAGATTCTTGGAAAAGGATGCTATTTAGACATTTTAATTTACAGCAATACAAAGAGCAAATCGTTCAGCATTTTCTTATTGAAAGCATTTATGTATGGTTAATTTTTTTTAGTTAAAAGAAGATGAAAAATTATTTAAGAAAAGAATGGTTTTAAAATTTTTTTATTTGCAGCTGATTCTCGATTCTTGATGCAATATTTCTTGAAATTTCATTTTTTTTGACTGGATTTTTTATTTTTCATTCTATTTTAAGCTTTAAATGTTGAATATTTCTATATAGTTCCATATTTAATATTAAAAATTCAAAGAGTAACAAAAAATAATAAAGATAGGGAAGAAATGTTCGATTGATTTCTAAAAACAGCAACAAAAAAATAATTTTTTGAATGGAAGCCAAAAGGATGGAACTCTCAGACTAATGTCTGTTGATTTTCCTATAAACAGCTTTGGGTTTTCCAATAATTTTTTGTTCCTGTAAGAATCATTGAAAGTTTCATTTAATTCCTTCAGGTAAATAAAATCAATGATTGTCTCTTTAACTTAAACAGATTTACATAATTTATATGACAATTTTTGATCATAAAACAGAAAATATTTTCTATTGATGCAATTTTCCTGGGAAAAATTCATTTCATAAAGATTTTCAGTAAAGGGCAATTTGTCTGTAATTGTCGCTTAATTGTATTTTTGAAATTATATTCTGAAAAAAGCAAAAAATATGACTATCAAATAAAGTATCTCTTCTATATCGGTGTTCTTTATATGTATATTATGACAGCTTTCATAACTGTATCAACTTTTCTTGTACAAATAATTAATTTAATTGTTTTAAATGAGTTGATACTAATTGAATTGTATGTATGTTAAGTGCTTGTTTTGTGCGATTAGATTTATGGTATTTTGCAGCTATTTTATTTGCATGGAGGCAAAATTTAAAGTAAATAAGTGTTGTGACAAGCAACAAAATGCAGCTAACATTAATTTTTTATAAAGTGTTCTAATATATTGTAAAAAAAGTAATTTTATTGAACATAACTATTTTTTCAATTGTTTTATTTTTCTATTTTATCAAATAATAAAAATATTTCTTAAATATTTTTAATATATGATAAATCAGATGAAATATGCATGACAGTTTTATATTATTTGTTTTCCTTCTTGACAGAAATTATTGCTTTTTGATGCATTTATCTCACTATATAATTTAATAGCTTAATTTTGTACAAGTTTAGAAATAGAATTATATTAATTTGTTTAAAAAAAATTAAATTCAAGTGTTATAATCAAATATTTCATGCCATATTTTTAAAGATATATTTTTGTAACTGATGTATTTTATCCATCTAAAAATAACCTTCTGAATTTCCATGTCTATATCTAGATATTAAAAAAATGGTGTGATCACTAATTTGTGTTTCTTTTCTTTAATTAAAAATCTAAACAGTTTTTCTTACAGTTAAAATTTTGAACTTGGAAAATATAATTTCGCTTCATGATAATGAAGTTTCAGTGATAATTTTCATAATCAATTGAAGTACACTTAAATATTCAAATAAAAAACTTCGATACTTACGTATTATACCGACTACGCCAACGATCGCCAATGGTTTAGTATTTCATTGGCGACAGATTTAAATTTGGTGATAAAGATCAACGGATTATAGTATTGCCATAATTGGCAGTTTAGCAACTCAAATGGCAATGACTTCAAATTTGGCGATTAAACTGGACGGTATAATACGTAAGCATCGAAACTTCATCTATTGAAAGAATTCAATATCCTTTAATTGATTGCAGAATAGGAATAACATTTAAATAGGAATTTTATTTAATTTTCTATATTAATGTGCTTAATGTTAGTTTCTTATGTAAAGAACGTTCGGTGGCGTGCAAAGAGTTAACGATAAAATATTTTTCAAGATTTATTACAAACAGTAATCATTCTTATCTCGCCATGTTGAGTCGAGATGTTTAATTTAAGGCTCAAATACTCCTTTCTCGGATTTCTTATGCCCACTAACTTTGCATGAACACGACAAAATGTTATAACTGACACGTTTCTTTTTGTCGTTTGTGATCTTTTTCGTTTACATGTTTTTGTTATTAAAATGTTTGTATCATGTGATATCATGATGTTGTTTTGGCTTAGGGTGTTTGAAGCCACACAATGAGTGGGTGGAAAGGGGGCGATTTATCGCTTTTCGGGAATCAATTTTGAACTTTCAAGGCTATTAGAAAATAGAAAAGATGGTTGTCGCATCTGACAGCCTATCGCTAACAAAAACTTAAAACGGCACGAATATCCTCCATGTACCCGATTCTTGATGTATCGACGCACGCGTATTCTGACAGTCACATGGTAATTTCAAACTTATTTAAATTGATTAAGGACTTAATTTTATTAAGACAAACAATGCCTTAAAAAAGTAATGCTCTCACATGATAACATAAAATTTGAGATATCAGATTTCATTTTTTTTTGTTAAATCCTAATTTCAAGCTAAAAAAGAAATTGTTTCAAAAACATTTGAAATTCCATATTTACCATCTCTGAAGAAAATATATGTAGGTATATTTTAGCACCATAGCGACCCCTCCCCCTTCTTTACAACGTGTTAGCAACGGCAGAAATAAGTATTTCTTAAAATCCTTATTATCTTTAACATTTTGGTTGAATTGTCACTTGAGTTATCTCGGGGTAATATCTACTATCTAACTATACCGAACTATCCCTTGTTACGGATTTGTTACTTCTGTCGGAGAGGTTCTTATACGAATTGATGGTCGATGTAGAAATAAACTGTCTTTTAGTAGAAAACGACGAATTTTACTGTCGCAATGAAAACGAGCACATAGACAACAAATATTTATAACCAAGATGAACACAGGACAACAAATATCAACAGACAATAGCGCACAAATAGTAATTGGCCATAGCACACAAAGCGGTCAGGTAGAACCCGGCAGGAGAAGGGATCCTCGGGGGGGGGGCTTCCTCTGCGGTCTTCCCAAATGGCTGAAGTTCTCACCGTTTCTTCGCTTTAGTTGTCGACTTACTATCACACGACTTGCTACTCCGCATACGATACGACGCTGCAGCCACAGTAGACAACAGGACTTGGCGCACACAGCAGTTCGGCACTCCTCACAATGTTGTCACCCCACCGTTGCTTCGTTATCTTCTCGGAGACTTGTTGCTGTTGTTACTAATGGCACTTGCCTATGGACAGGCCGCCCGCTGATACAGCAGCAGTTTAAACCGAAAGGAGCGTCTATTTTTTGGAAGTAGCGCCAACTATGGCCAAGCGTACGACTAGCTACTCACTCATCATAGTCGCTTGCACAGTACCTTTTTACAGGGGGGCACAGTCATACGTCTCACAGATAGCACACAGAACACCCATGCCCGAACCTGGGACTCATAGAACACTAGAAAGAAGCGCTACCTCTGTGCCAGAGGGCTGGCTTGAAGACTTGTTATTTGATTATGGCTCCATTTTCGATTCTGCAGCTTGAGACTGCTGGAATTTTACAGCTCCCTGGAGGCGGACCGAGAACTTTCTGGGCCAATTAGGGCTCATCTCATCTTTTATAGGACGGATCTTTAAAATTATCAAAGTTTCCAATATCCATTTTATCGCCGAAGTTGCAAGATTCACCGCTAAATGGCCGCCAAGCTCTGAGACCACTGACGCAGCACCCGGCCAGCACGAAACAGCTTATCGTGAAATGATCATTCTTACGATGATACTAATCCGAAGCAAAATTACAGATATGGTAATGCTATGTAAGTAGATGATCTTTTTTTCCCCCTCTATAGTTAAGAAATAGAAATCATCCGATTAGATAATAGGTGGTCCGAACAAGCGTGAATCATGTCAGAGAATGCACAATCTATTCTCGAATCTGAAATGTCCGTATGCCGTTTATAAAATTTTACACACAAATTTTATATTAGAGCCAAATGGTCGCTCTATTATATTTTGGCTCTAATTTTATATTAGAGCCAAAATAACTTATATTCCAATATCTGGAAAGACTGCTTTCCAGTGAACATATTTTAATCAAAATTTGATAAAAATTTGGTTTTAAGCCCATATGCCAAATTTCAACTGTCTAACTCAAAGCGTTTTTGAGTTATATTTGTCACAGACAGACGGAAGAACATTTTCAAAGAAAGTGTTTTTCAAACTCAAGGAAATCTGAAACGTGGATATTCGTCGGAATCTCGCATTCGAAATTTTTTGACGATTACTATATTTTCTCTGTACTACATGAACGAAAAAAAAAAAAAAGATAGTGCGAAAACTAAAATGTAAAATTAAAAATAAATCTTGTAAATATTATCATTTTTATGTGATCTTTATTCTATTCTAGACTCCGTCATTAATAAAAATCTTTAGACAGTTTGGATTATGCGAATAATAGAAGCTTCTTACAAACAGAAAGACAATCAGAATTTGAGGACAACTAAAGTTTGGAAACCGCAATCTCAACAAGTAATATAATTTTTTTTTAAATCAACTCCTACTTAGGAAAAAATTTATTTTAGTTATTTTTATTAAATAATTACAGTTCTTGTTTTCTTGTGCTCCGCTTTAAAACGGAAGCAGGGATGCAGTAACTTCTGAGGGTATAGTCCCCTGGTCACCCGAGGGCAGAAGTCTGATATCTACTTTACATATATCACAAACTCTTTTTACGGGAATGACTTCATTCATGCATCCACGTGAAGTAATTTAGTTCTGAAACAGAGAACAATCACCTCTGACCCAGTACCCCCAGCGGTATCGCACTTGACATGGAGGATTTTGTTACCACGACAGATTTAACACCCGCCACCCACAGAGAATCTTCGGCTAATAGATACGAACTCGCAGCCCAAGGGATGAGAATCCATCGCCCTAAAAACCATGCTATCCCGGCCTAACAATTACAGTTACCATAAATAATTGAACGAAAAATTATATTAGGATTGGATTTTCAACGCCAATTGGAAGATTCAAAGCCAATTGTGGCAATGCAAAATGCCTGAATTTACTACACCAGTTTTGGTGACGCAATACAAATTAGAATTTTTTTCTTTATTTTGTATTATTTTAAATCTAAAGTACTTCAAAAAGAATTGGAAAAATCGATTAATTAACAATGTTTAATCTTTAAATGCATCAAGCAATATGAAAATAAACATAATTGTTTCAAATAATCAGTCGAAAACATGTTACGCCTAACTCATTAGCGTGTTGAAAAAACAAACTGAATTCATTACTTCGTTGGAGATGGGGAAATGAAGATTTTTGGCTAGAAAGTTAGTTTTTAGTTAATAAATAGAAAATTAATGAATTAATATTTGAAAAAAACTGTATTCACATCAAATGTCATCCACAAGTTTAAAAAAATTTACTTGAACTTCAGTGGATGAATAAAAATGATGTTATTAACAATTGAAAATTAGCACAAGACACACACACACACACGGAATTTTAAAAAAATCTAGATTTTTTTTTAATGATTTCCGAGATTGCTTTTCCAGCTTCTTCGATTTTTTTTAAAATATATTTTTTAACATGAGAATATCTCTAGACATGTAACATGAGACTTAAAATAATTGCTGCTATATAAAGGGAAAATTAAATTCAAACTAAAAACAAAATTGTACTTGAGTGTGTGAATTTTCTTGATATTTAATCCATCACTAATAATGTAAAGTTTAGATTTTTGTCCCACTATTTTATAACAAGGGGGAGAATAGCTAGAAAATTTTACTTCGATAATCGTCTTAAAATCACTTTTGAAAAAGCTACTTAGAATATCATAAAATTAAATCGAGTAATATAATAAAAGGAGTTGATATAATATCGACTTATTAAAAGAGATCAGTACAGAACAGTAAAAGTCTCTCAGAATTATGTTGCATGACTCCATTCGAAATTACCTGAAGGGAGGATTATTTATTTGAATATTGTGCGTAGGAGTCATAATATATTCCAATATAATGATCTCTGCTCGCCGACTCCTTTGAATTCGGTCCGTCACCTTCTCCCATTAATTGCAGACGACTTTTAAGATTTTCCCGCGATGCTAAATTTTCGAATAATTATCACCCGATGGCGATTTCGCCTTCGAAATAGGATTCATATTCCTTTGGTTTTTAGTCTCATTTTAGAAAATTTCGTCAGAAAGCATCAAACTCTCTTTGGTTAGAGGCTATGGAAGATTTATTAAAGGGTTTATAACCCTATCAATATACGCGTTGCCATTTAAGGAGCGAAATGCGATGTTTCTTTTAGATCAATCTATTTTGATCGATATCACGCGATGTAAATTTTCACGAAAGAATTTTCGATTATTCTAGGTTTTCCCTAAAAGAACTCATATTTTTCACATTTTTCTCTCATATTTTTCAATTTATTCGTTAGAAATTTGTGAATGGTTTCGCTATTTATTTATTCTTTTACTAAATAAATCGTTTGGTCCCTGCGTGATGATTCAACATCTCTTGCTAAACTGAGAACACATTGTAACAAAGAGAAAGAAATAAAATTTAATAATTATCTATTTTCTGTGTCCTTCGTAAAAATATTTTGTTTCTTTCTTCTTATCTATCTTTTTATCTTTTGGAACAAATGGAAATCTTCTTATAATTTATGATTTTGTAGCAAAATATTATTTTGAAATCTGATGAAAATAATATTAAAGTTGGAAACATTCTGAAAAGAATATTCTTAGTTTTAAATCTTCTAATACGTTTAAGACTTCAAATAAGACAATAAAAATTTTGCTTAAAAATGTAATAAGACTTTAATCTATCTTTTTATGTATAAAAACAATAGATCTATTCACAAAAAACATTTGCCGTGTTCAAATTCTCAGAGCGCCATTTTGCATATACACGTAATATTTACAATTAGTAATAATAATATTATTATAATTCATTATAAATATTGCGTATAATATAATTATTTAAATAAGTTTGTTCATAGTAGAATTTCAAGCGCTCTTTTTATTTATTTCAGACCTTCATTCGTTTTGGGTATTAAAAATGAAAACTAAAAAAAAAAATGTACAAAATAGCAAAAGCAGAAGAATTAAGCGAGAATAATGCCGGGTATTATACTTGGCCAGTTATAAGGCGGCAAATAGACAGCGCATGCGCAGAAAGGGACGGATTTACTTATATTGATTTACAAGGTGGCCAGAAATAAAACACCCCTACTCTGACCTCCATGGATATCGAACTACTCAGTGTAAAGGCTCAAAATTTTGTACACATACTATTCAAAATATGGGGAAACGGATTTCACGAAAAAAAATTAGTTCCTGAAATCACCGATAGGTGGCGCTGCACAACTGGAACTATGATCAAAAGACACAAATAATAATAAAAATTAAAATGTTTATGCGGAATGGAATGCTTCCATGCTTCCTTTTTAATTTTTCTGCCCCTTATGGAAAATAAAAATAGTAAAGAAGCTAGAACTCCCGTTGTAACTGCAATTTCATACTGTAACCAGAAAAATTTGCATAAAGCATGGTTAGAAGCCATGTTAAAAGGTGGGGAATGTCATTCTTATTAGTGATGGCTGTCACGCTGCCAGAACGCGCTTTGCTTGTGAAGTTGTTTTACGAGAATAAAGGAAATGCTCCAGCAGCACTTCGAGAGTTTCGCCGACTTAAGGATTTGCGTAAGGGACCATTGCTTCCACAAGCTCTCAGGAGAATGATCGCTCGATTCGAGGAAACTGGACATCTTGGAGTTCAGCCTGGTCGAGGACGCAAACCGGTTCGTTCAGATGCCGTTGAAGATGTTGCCACCGGTATTGTTGAACAGTCAATGGATAATGTTTTAGGCTGCAGTAGTGCACATGCAGTGTCACGACACTTGGGTGTTCCCTATAGCACAGTGTGGAACGTACTCAGAAAAATGGTGCATTGTTTCCCGTACAAAATCCGCCCTAATCAACAATTGCTGGCCACAGACAAGGAGATGCGACTGACCTTTGCATTGACATTTCTTGCTGGAGTTGAAGTGGATGCATCGTGGCCGTGGCAGATTCTGTGGAGCGATGAGGCCCATTTCCACCTCAGTGGAACAGTGAACACCCATAACTGTCGCATATGGGACACGACAAACCCCCGTACCTTCCAAGAGATTCCACTCCACTCACCGAAAGTTACAGTCTGGTGTGGATTCACAGCCACATTCATCCTTGGACCGTTCTTTTTCGAAGAGGTTACTTCCAATGGCCTTGAGACATGTACCGTGACGGCCAACAGGTACAAAAGGATGCTCGAAACATTTGTTGTACCCCATTTGCAGCAGCGCCAATGCCTTGACACCATTACTTTTATGCAAGATGGAGCACCTCCACACATTGGACTCCCTGTGCAACAGTTTCTTCGCCAACATTTCACCACTGACAGAATAATCAGTCGCGCGTTTCCGACAACTTGGCCATCTCGTTCACCGGATCTTAATCCGTGTGATTTTTGGCTTTGGGGACACTTAAAAAACCTTGTTTATCGAGAACGTCTGATAACCTTGGCAGATTTGAAAGAGAGTATCAGTCTGCATGTGAGAAGCATCTCAGATGACCAGTTACGATCCGCAGTTGAACAAGCTGTCCACAGACTTCACATTTTACATCTTCAGGAAGGGAACCATATTGAGCAGCATTCCCTGCATCGATAACGTCCTTGTTTCATGTATGCTTGGTACTTTCAAATAAAATGTGTTTAAAACGTGTTTTTGTGTCTTTTCAGCATACGTCCAGTGGTACAGCGCCACCTATCGGTGATTTCTGGAACTAAATTTTTTTTTCGTGAAATCCGTTTCCCCATTTTTTGAATAGTATGTCCACAAATTTTCAAGCCTTTACACTGAGTAGTTCGATATCCAGGGAGGTCAGAGTAGGGGTGTTTTATTTCTGGCCACCCGGTACTTCATAAGATAGATTCAGGCATTCCATATTTGGCTATAAATTGCCGTTTTGGCGTGCCCGAATAATTCTTTTTCACTGCGTATCGTATTAAAATTATGGATATTTACACAAGGAAACAGTGTAAAATTAAAAAATTTCAACATATCTAAATTAAAAAAAAACTATTGAAAAGAAATGGCAATTAAAATGAAAAAAAAGAACACAGTCTCGAATCAGAAAGAGCAAAAAATGTTGGAATGATCTGATAAGTCGTAAATTTTTTCCCGCCAAAAGACACTCCAAATTCTGCAAACGCAGGTGCAGTAAGAAAAAATTCACTACTGCGGCATGTAATGGTTCCATCGGGACAATTACCCAGGTAGCACACATCCTGTAGAATAATATTGTGCAATATTGTACAATGCAATATTTCGATTATGGATAAATATTGTACAATACTTGTGTGCTACTATGGTAGTTGCCATCTACCGAACAGAATTTTTTAGCCTTTATACGCAAGCGCTGCTTATGTATGAACTGCAAACTGGTCGTCAAATGGGGATGGTATATTGTGAATTGTTCATGCTATTATAAATTGCTACGCTTTCTAGCATCATTTCTAATAAATGAACTTCTGCATTATTAACCATATGTCAAAAGTGGGCAATAGTTATAAGGAGCTTATTTAGAAGGCCTTTGGAAATTAATATTTGGAATGCTGTTAATACACAAGCACCAGAAAACCACATGTGTATTTTGGAAGCTTTCTATTTTTTATTGATTCAAACCAAAGTTTGGTGTATATCTACATTAGTACAATATCACACCAATTTTCATACATTAAAATAGTCGCATGTTTGAGGTATTGTGTTCACAATTTAGTAAAAGCACATTAGTTAAAATTGAAATAAATATGTACAGAACTTACATATTTCTAAACTCTGTAACTATTTATTTCTGATTTGCTATTTTATAAATATTTTGGTATTTAATAATAAACTTCTCTTAACATGCCCATCAAACCGTTCTGTGACCAGAATAATTACAGATACAGGGTATGAGATGGCATCATGTACTGTAACAGCACCCACCGACATATAGTCAATCCTTTGACAGATTTGTTTTTCAATTTGATTAGCATTAGTTGTTAAATATATGAACCAAATTTCATCTGTATATCACTATTCGTTTTGCAATTATCGTGTTGTTGTTGTTTCTAATGGCGCTTGTAATGGACAAGCACTCCCGCTGATACAGCAGCAGATTTAACCCGAAAGGAGCGTCTCTTGTTTTTGAAGCAGCGCCAACTAGCGCCAAGAGTACGACTTAGCTACACACACACACTCGTCGCAGTCGCCTGCACAGCCTCTTTTAACAGGGGGGCACAGCCACACATCTCACGGATAGAACACAGAAAAACAACCATGTCCGAACCGGGACTCCTAGAACACGAGGAAGACGCGCTACCTCTGTGCCAGAAAGCCGGCAATTATCGTGTTAACTTATATTCTGACAGTAGTATATATAATTCGTTCAAAATTTGATTTAAAAAACTAGAGAAGGGAATACGAATTCATTTCATTCTTTCAAAGAGTCCTCCCCCCTGCGGATTCAGGGAAACTTGAAGTTTCGTCAACTAATGGCTCTTATAATGGACAAGCCCTCCCGCTGATACAGCAGCAGATTTAAGCCGAAAGGCGCGTCTCTTGTTTTTGAAATAGCGCCAACTAGGGCCAAGAGTACGACTTAGCTACACACAAACACGCCACACTTGCTTGCACATCCCCTTTTAACAGGGATGCACAGTCACATATCTCACAGATAGAACACAGAAAAACAACCATGTCTGAACCGGGACTCCTAGAACACGAGGAAGACGCGCTACCTCTGTGCCAGGAAGCCGGCAATTATCGTGTTAACTTATATTCGGACAGTAGTATATATAATTCGTTCAAAATTTGATTTAAAAAAATAGAGAAGGGAATACGAATTCATTTCATTCTTCCAAAGAGTCCTTCCCGCCACCCCCTTCGGATTCAGGGAGTTTTGAAACTTAGAGATTCGTCAAAATCTTTAATTTACGAATCTTTAATTACTTTTGACAATTACAGTACTTTATTTTTTATCTACTTTATACGAAAAAAATAAAAATTAATACTTAAAAAAATATACTTTTTTCCGATAAAGAAAGTGGAAAATTTACCTTTAAATAAACGAGATAAGATTTCACACACATCTCAGATACAGAAACTACCTCTACATCTCCAACGCAAATTAATTCTTCATCGATGATGACGTACAATCCTGACACTCGTATAATTTCCGTTCCATCGAATCACCTTCTAGATTTAAATCCTGATTTACGTTAAGCAAATTAGAAAATGTCAAGTCTCAACTCCCAAGTCGAAAGTCCCACGTTGTGATCTATTCACTTAATATGCAGTTATTAGCGAGCCTGGCAGGCCAGGTGAACTTTATGAATAATCTCCACCATCAAAAGTTGCGTTAGCGTCTCGAAGCCAGCTGCACAGTTTAAATTGATATTTCGTCATGCGATTACACCTGGCCCCCTTTGAAGAGAATATTAAACAATTAAATTCTGCATTAATTCACTCAGCATATTTTCGCAAGTGAATGCCTTTTTGAAGAACTGAATGACGTGTAAATCATTAAGCGTTGGAAATATTCGGAATATTTTATTGGAAGAAAATTTTAAATGTGAATTTCACTGTTATAAATCACTTTTATAGAATAAAGATATTTATAAAATAAGAATTTTTAATAAGAAAATTCAAAACTCTGTAATGTTGTTTGTCAACTTTTATTTTGCTGAAGTATTTTAAGTTTTCTGTTAATATAAGGATAAAATATCGTCTGCAATTTGATTATATTTTGGTTATCGTCTGCAAAATCAAAAATGGAACTTGTAAAATATTGTTTTCATTTTTAGTGTTTTTAGCCAAATTTGGACATTACTTTTGCTATTTAAGATTGTACTTTTTTAGATAGTGACGTATTGAAATAAAAAAAAACTATTTTGCTTTTTTTAGTAATGTATTGAATTGTTTATTTTGAAAACAACTGTTAAATTAAAAAAGCTGTTCGCTGCTGATTTTTAGAATTACTTACATATATTCAAGATATTTAAAGTAATTAATTTATTAAAATAAGATTGTTATTACATTTTAAATATTTCTTATTTTTTATTTAATTTTTAATTTTTATTTATTAAAAAGTTTAAATAATAAAAAATAATCTTTACGGGAATTTTTACTTAAAAATAATCATTCTTTTCTTATATTTTTTAAAATTGGAATTGAGTCGAAATTATGGAAATTCCAAATTAATTCTTTCCTACTAAATTTATTACTTCCTATTGAAATATATATTTTTTTATTAAATATTAAATATTTTTTTATGTAATAAAGCATTTTACAGACGAGAAGTGTAGTCTGAATATCTTCAAAATCCCAAGTCTTTTTCTTTTTCATATCTGAAATTTTTGAATACCTGAATATCTGAAATTTTGAAATTTTTTCATATCTGAAAAGCAGGCCCTTATCTTTCTTAAATTAAGTAATATCATAAATATATAATTCAGATGTTAGCCATATCAGTGATATAATGGTAGAACACACAATATCAACGGATCTTATTACATGAGTGTTTGGAAGCTTGCGAAATATAAAATGTTATATTCTATATATTTGCTTATAATGTACATGCTAATTTGAAAAGTGTTAGAGATAGATTTACTTAAAGTTTGGAAAAAGTTTTAAATGAAACAAAGATTTATATTTTACACACTTTAGTTTCAATAAATGCTTTCCTGAAACCCATTTCTAATTTTTGCTCATTATGAGTTGAGTGACAAGAAACATAAACACATTTTGTATTAATCGTCAATGGCTTTTTATAATGATTTCACAGCTAGAAGCAATGGTGGTAGGGAAAACTAGTAAATTAGCAATGTCAATACATTTTTTTTTCATATCAAATCTCATTATATTCTATTTTGGTAGTAATATTTCTATAAATAAAGAATAAATATTGTGATAATTGGTATTGTTTATATTTACAATGAACAAACAGCATTCTTATCGGCATACTTATGCTGCAAAATGGCTAAAGAAAACGAACTTGGGTCTCATATCCGTTTCATTTTGCAATACCTGGACGGGTAGATGTTAGATGACCGGTCATGACTTATCTGAAAGTCATGAATTTTAAAATAAAATTTAAATTGGCAAAATCGACTCAGTAATTAAGAATGGGTTGATTGTGTAGGTTTTCTTTCCTCATAGAGAAAGTGCAATGAAGTAATTTACACACACACACACACACACACACACACACACACACACACACACACA
>JAOUZG010043272.1:3900596-3915282 GCA_026289955.1 Argiope argentata
CACACACACACACACACACACACACACACACACACACACACACACACTTATTCATTTTGTGGCCAAATAATCGCCCTGACATCACAAATGCGGCACCCTTTCAGCACGCAACAGGACTCATCTTAAAACAGTCTTTCTTACGGAAGAACTATTCGTGCTGGAAAGCAAAATTACAGGTTTGTAACGAAATTAACAACGAATTTCGAAATTGAAATTTTTTGAAATGTAAATTCATTGAATTAAAGGTTGTATTATGAAATTCGATTTCATGGTCACAAATATTACTGAGTATAAATATTGAGAAACTATTGCAACAACCGTTATATATATAATGAAGTTTCAAAATTGAGCCAAAGAAAACATTGCATGGAAATAAAAACAATATCAATAAAAAGCTAATTCTTGAACATTAGCATAATATATAAATGGAATTAATGTATATTATTATACTTAAAAATGCTCCATGTTTATCAAGAAAAAAACCTTAACATTTATATTAGTTTTTAATCCATTAAAATCGAATTAAAATTCCGAAAATACTGTCTTTCTTTCTTTCAAAAGATTAAGAATTAAGAAACAAACATAATATGTAGATCTCATCAGATCATTTGTAGTAATTTTTATCTATCCAGAGCTGTCACTTCATGTTATTTATTGAAACAAAGTATATCAATCCAAAGCACAAACGCGCACATTTATAAGACCTGACAAATACAGTATGATGCAATTATCCATTGTATACATTATCTTAATTCTGCATGAGGCGTCAAGGCATTTTCACCACATTCTCACCATGAAATTCTAATGACCACCTCATTGTTCCAAAGATCGCTTCCCTTCCCAATCAGCAACAGCAACGAGCGGCGATTAACAATTCATTGCCAATCAATACCTGTTATGATGTAATCGATAATGTAAACACATTCCTCTTGGGTTGTGTTACCAGCTAAGGGTGATGAAGTGACTGGACGCCTTGGTAAATAACCTTATCGGTGTTAGTAATACTTTTATCACCCAACACCTATTAGGGAGAGTGTTTGTGCAGCTTTTTGAGTCGGCTAATCAGAGCACAAAGTAAATAATGGCATTTCCAGGTATTAAAATCTGAGAGGATACTGCGGGTTTATAAACAGAGATAAGGCAATAACAAAAGATTGCTTCGAAATTTGACAGGCTCCATTCAGGAAAATGGGATATAAAGTGATTGTCAGCTATGTTAAAGTCTGGATTGGTTTTTCCATGGAATGTTTAAAAGGAAGTGAAGACTTATGTTTAAAGTATCTGAATGGCTCATAAAAAAGTTGCGTCTGTAATAATAATAAAAAAATGGCTTTGTTTTTAGTTTATCTGCAGGAGTTTTTGAGCCGTATAATCTTTTTTTTCAAGGTGATGATATCAGAACAGAAGAAAGGAATGAAAATTTACTCTTCATATTTTTATTATGCAATTTTCAAGAATCCAAATGAATATTTAAGCTCTATACTAAGAGATTAGAAAGATTTATTAAAATGTTTAAAAAATACACTTTTCAAAGACTTATGGACAAATTATTCTTGTGATGCTCAATTAAGAATTAAAATAGTCATCATATACCAAATGGTATAGTAGGGGAAAAGTATACTTCTGTTTTGTAAATGAAAGACTGGTTAATTAATTAATTAATTTTTTCAGAAAGAAGGAACAAATCTGGTGACGAAATTAGTGATTTTAAGCCTTGAGAGCGTCTCTTGTTTCAGTTGTGCCATCTAGGGCAAAGAGTACATCTGAGCTACTTACGCATCAAAAGTTTGGAAACACGATTAAATAAATGCTTACGTTTTGTTCTTAGTATTATTGCTCTCAAAATCTCTTTTCGTACTAAACTGAAGAAGTTCAATAATTTTGTAATTGACATTTTATCTCTATCTTGTATTATTTTGAATATCGGAAAGCTAAATCAGCTGTTTATTGACAGGCAGTGCTATTCTCTCCGAATGATGTATGATCCCTTTACTATATCTAGACATCAAGTTTCTGGCTATAGTCGTCGCCATTCTTAAGTTAATGTGGAGTACAAGGACACTAGCTGACATCCAATATATGGTGGTGTTATTATAATGTATAGGTAAATATACAGCTATGTATTTGTTACTAATTCAGAGATATTATAATTAAATATTTTACTTTAAATTCTCTGTATTTTGAAAACAACGTAAGATTTTAACATGTCACGGCACATAGAAATAGAGGCTGAAAACTGATAGATTTCATTGGTTCAAATTTTATTTTGCTTGAAGAATTGCGCAGAATAAATGAACAATGAGAAAGCATTTAGAATGGAAAGAATAAGGATTTCACAAAATTGACAAACGGAACATTTAGGTCAGAAATAAAATATCTTTCATTCTCAACTTATTATTATTATATCAAAACGGTCAAAATCAAAACCATGTTAAATATACTTTTTTTGCTGAAATCTGTATTGAGTATATTTATGAGAGTCACAAATAAGTTGAAAAAAAAAAGAAAAATGAAATCTATGATCACAAATTTCAAGTTATCATGTGAGAATATTATTATTTTTTAAGTCATTAAATCGTTTAAACCAGTTTGAAAAAGCAATAGCGATAAAAGCAGGTCTACCTTTTAAAAACGCATCTGCTTTCAAAGAATCAAACATAATAATAATGCAACACTGGTAAATGCAGGTAAAAATATATCTGCGATTAAAAGATGTTAATGAATATTGCCATTTGTGCTTTATTCATTGCCTATAGTATTTCGACTTCAATTATTCGTTAGCTTCAATTATTTAAAAACTCTTCAAGGAAAAAAAAACATTAAGTTCTAAAGTGATAAAAAATGGGGGGAAAATTTAATTTTTACCTGTTTTCAGAATGCTTATCTATATTTATAAAACACTAGCATATGTGGCGCACAAAACGAGCTTATTACTAATAGTCGAATGGAAACAGTCAAATATAAATAGAACACCATACAAATTCCGAATTGATTCACAGAACATTTTTTTAACTGTACTGAATCAAATTCTTCTCTTAGTTATAGGAGCAAAGCAAAACAAAATTCAAAGAATAAATAGAACAAAGTTTATTAAAAGTGTTCTAGAGATAGTTTGCCATATCACCAAAGAGGGCATATAATCAGCGGAAAGAAGATATAAAAGAAATCGAGAAATAGGCTTCAAACAAAGAATTCAATGTTAGTCAAGCGCAAATATAAGCTTAACTTCTACGTGGTAGGTAAACGTGGTAAGACTTAAGATTAATGTACTGTTTCTCGCCAAGCATGTCAAAATCGTGCCCATTGTCCAGAAACTCTCTACGAGTCTGCAATCCTGGATGTATATCATGTATATCAGAAATGTATATCATCTGGATGTATATCAGAAATAATAACAAATGGCTTTTAAAATTACAATTAAAAATTGCCGCAATTATATTTGGCGAGAAATGGCTCCAAAATATTTCAATTTTGGCGCCTATATATTAATTTTAATCTATCCGCCTACGGAAATTGGTAATCATATCTTTTAAAAGAATTATCTTATGAAAATGCTTTTGGTATATTATCTTAAAACAATTACCTTTTTAATCATATATATGTCATTTTAGTGCTATTTTTTGTACTTACGTATTAGACCGTCGATGTTAACGGCTTAGTAACTCCTTGGCGACGGGTTCAAATTTGGCGATAAACCGTCGACGCCAACGAAACCAACAAAATGGAGGACGACAGTTAACGTTTGAACAATTTTTTAAAATAATGGTGGCTTAGTAACACATTGGCGACGCCTTCAAACTTTTCTCTAAAGATCGACGGTCTAATACGTAAGTACCATATTATTCATTTAACGTTAGTAATATTTTTAATCCAATTTGATGCATAATTGTGAAATAATGTTTTTAAGTGCTACGACGGAATTTAAACTCACCGTTAAAGAATTTAAATATGTGCTTTTGCTAATCATTAAATCAGTAATAGAATTTTCGGCACTTTTCCGTTAGCCTGGGGCGAGCGAAAAATCGCCAAATGATGTGGAATTCCGCCAAATTTCTTAAAATCATTTAAGAAATTTGGTCACATTATTGAAGCGAAAAATCGCCAAATAATGCCGAATTCCACAAATTTTCTTTTAACGAAAAAGTGCCGGATTTTCGTTTCCGTTTCACTATTATTTTCAGTCGATTACTTTAATTGAATTCATGTGTTTTAGTTGAACCAAAATGCAAGACGAAATATTTTGTAAAGAAATGCATCTTATGTTGATAATAAACAGTTAATAATCTCCAATATCGGTACTTACGGATTAGACTTTCGACGCCAACGATTTAATGACTCGTTGGCCACGGATTCAAATTTGGAGATAAACCAACAAAATGGCGGAAGACAGTTAAGGTTTGAACAATTTTTAAAATAATGGCGTTTTAGCAACTCATTGATGACATTTTCAAATTTGGCGATAAAGATCGAATGTCTAATGCGTAAGTACCCCAAAATCTAGGTGAACACCTGATCGCCAAAGGTTAGCATTTAAAAGTTTAAATTCGTCGGGCTTTCGTGCGTTATCTCAATGGCCTTATTTTCATGATATAGGATAATTCCGCGACGATATCTCAATTTCGGCTATCATTGAGATATCTTGCTTAAAGAAGAAGAATATATTACGACAATTTAGTGAAAAATAGAGATAAATATTTTATAACATGTATAATAACACTTATCATGTGACCAAGATGTGAAATGAATTGACACCATCTCATAAAATATATAAATTAAAGCTCGAGAAAAAACTCTACTATTTTCTTTGATTGACAGAAACCAACCAGGAAAACATCTACAAATGTGTGAAGTTTGCATACATTTGTTATCGTTACAAATACATTTTTAATAGCCTTTTTTACGGGCAATAAAAGAAAGCAAAAATGTTACGCTGACTTTAAACATCCTTGTATTGTACATGCTTAAAGAGGATTCTTTTATGCGCTTAAATTCTTATCATTTTCGGAACATACACAAGTATCTACGAAGCATTTATTGATTTTTTTGTCAAAAGAATGGGGAGATGTAAGTCAACTTTCTTTTGTGAAGTTGAAGGACGAGCATCATCGCTATTTCAAAAAACGGAAAGTCACAAAAGGCATATATTTTTTTTTACAAATATGGGGAGGAAGATTTATGATGGGGGAATGGATATAAATAAATAAATCCTCTGATTCCGGATAATCTTTTGAGTCAACTTCACGATGAATTGGAAAAATCTACAGTAAAAAGTAAAAATTCTTAATATTTCGCTTACAATGTGTTTTTAAATGTAGTAAAAGATTGATTTCAACAGAAAATTAAAATTCCTTTATAAAAACACTTAAAATCTGCTATTTCTCAACCCTCCCCCCCAGCTTTCCCGTTTACGTAGTTAGAGAAAGTATCGTTACGTTTTTAGCGTAGCGGATTCGGATTGAATGGACTTTACATGAGGACAACACAAACGAATTTATTTACAGCTATTTACAGGATAACTTGTGCAAGCAAAGCTTTAGATAAACACAATACATCAGTCAACAGTCATTTACAGCGTAAATGCAAGCCTTACGCACAATAAACACAGACTGCAAAACAGATATCGTATAGCACAGATACAGTAAATCACAGCGAGCTCAATTATACAACGTTTACAGCAAACGTAAACACAGCTCACTAATAACAAGCGGGAGAAGTAATTCGCTAGTCCAGCGAGACGCTTCTCTTCCGAGAGGGAAAAAACTCAACTAACTAACTAACTAACGGCAACCCGTCCCTTATATAGCCGACAGAGTGCCCCCCCCCGAAAAAAAAGCACGGGAAGCAATGCACTCTATCATGAAGGTTCCAGCGGCTACCAGACTATTCCTTTCGCCAAACCAACCCAGCTGGCGACGAGCTCTTTGACAGTGGTCGCCAACGAATTCTCCTTCGGTGTACTTTCACGGCGTTCGCCCGCTTGTAACAGTATTGTGATCGGCAAAAAAAATTGGCGATATTTTGACTTATCTCCACGTTGTAAACTTCCCAGAGTTCAGAAATAAAAACGTTTTTGGTAAATGTCCGTTTTTCTGTTTGTCCTGAGGATATTTTAAAAACGCATCAAGCTAAATAGGTGAAATTTTATGCACTTTACACACACTTTGTAGATTTCAAGTTCTGAGGAAACTTACTGTTTGGCTGTTCGAATATAAGTTAACATGTTAACTACAGAATGGTGAAAGCTAGATAAATAAATATATGAAGTGAAATCTAAGGTTGCAAATTTCAAGTTATCATGTAAGAGCATTATTTTTGTGATTATTTTTATTAATTAGTTTAAATCATTAACCAGTTAAAACCGGTTTGAAAAAATCACGTGATCTCACTCTAATGATAATTTTTTAAAAACTTTCATTTTCAATTTTTCTAGCTGGCAAACAAAGTTTTGGAGCTCCAACAATTTTGAGATGAAAGAAACAAGTAAGTTCATTATTACTGGAAGTTATTGTACATGTGGTAAAATCCAATGAACATTAATGCAGTTTGATTTTAAAATTATATTCTAATATTTACAATATTTTGAGAAATACAATGAGCAAGAATGCGCTTATAATGTCATTAAAGAATAAATTTAAGTCGCTTATTTAAAAACTATGATAGTTACAAATTGAAAGAGAATTCTATAAAAAACTAAACGATAATCGTTTGAGCACGATTATTATTAATTATTTAAAAGTAAGAAATCATAAACGATAAGCAATTGATAAAAAAATGAAAACAAAATTAATAAAATATGTTTATTAAAGAAAAATCGTTTGCTTTTAACTTTTAATAATATTATAATTAAAATAAAAATATTGTGTTATAAAATATCTGAAAAAGAATCGTCTGCCAAACGTCTGTTAACAGATTAAGATTATGATATTTACCGAACAATTCATTGTTTCATACGTTTTTTCATACGTTTTCTCATACGTTTTTTCGGAGACACGACAAAACCCAATAATCAAAACAACATCTTGTTCTCACATGATAAAATTAGATAAACAAATATAACATCTATAATATTGACACCCGTCAAATTTGGAACCAAATCCAAAAAAGAGGATTGATTGTCTTTACTTTCAGAAACAATTAATAGTGATAACTCAAAATTGAAGAAAACTTAAATATATAAAATTTAGTATGAGAATTTGTGATTAAAAGAGTAATGTTTTTTTTATCAGTTTTATTTCAGTTGGTTGAAAAAAGAGAGTCTATAACACAAATAGAATTTTCAATAGCAATAATTTCATGACAAGAATTTAAAAAAAACTTGCCAAAATACCGATTCTCGCCAAAAAAAGTATGACTATTGATAAATTAATATATTTTGGAATGATTATTTTAAGCAATGAAAAACTATTATTCATCAGTGCTGTAAGAAGTTATTAAGATCAGTCTATTTTATCATGTGTGAACGTAATGCGGTTTCCGTTAGTAAGTTTAAAAAATTGATGGCAACGAATAATTGAAGCTCGAATTCACGTAGGCAAAGCATAAATGACAATATTTATTAATATATTTTAATCGCATATATTTTTTGCCTACTTTTACCTGAATTGTATTATTATTATGTATGCTTCTTTGGAAACAGCTGCGTTTTTAAAAGGTTGATCTGCTTTTATGAGTATTGCTTTTTCAAACTGGTATAAACTATTTAAGGACTTGAATTAATTAAGACAAATAACGACTTACAATGATTTCTAACAGTAAAACTTAAAATTTGCGATTGTAGATTTCATTTTTTAAATATTTTGCTTTATTTCATTTTCTGCTATTATTTTATTATAATCATGTAAGAACATGATGTTGTTTGGGTTAGGAGGTTTTGATGCCTCCGAAATCTACGGAAAAAATATTTTTATCTGCTTTTATCAGTATTAAATTATTATTATGTATGCTTCTTTGACAACAGATGCGGTTTTAAGAGGTTGATCTGCTTTACGAGTATCGCTTTATTATTATGTAAGCTTTGACAGAAGCGTTTTTAAAAGGCTAACGAAGAAGTATGATATCATAACTGTTATTTCATCTCAAAATCGGTTGAGTTCCCGAATTTTCTTTGCCCAATAGAGAGTCTGAGACCCAATAGAGAAGTCTAGAAATTGTTTCAAACCAGTTTAAACGATTTAATGACTTAAATTAATAAAGACAAATAATGACCTAAAAATAATAATGTTCTAACGATGATAACTTGAAATTAACGATCGAAGATTTCATTTTTGTCATGTCAGAACATGATATTGTTTTAGGAATGAGGTTTTGTGACGTCAACAAAAACCCGTAGGCGAAAAATTGAATTTTTCTTATCTGCACGGGCTTCTCTAAAAGTCAGCTTTTAATAACATGAAGCCATCCCATTTACAAGAGCTCTGTTTTCTTTTCAAAAAAGTTAAATACTACACGAAATAAAACGTAGAAAAATGTCATTTTGAGCACGTAATTATGTGAAATGAAATAAACAGGAAATGTGATATTTTTTAAACAATCAATGCGAAACAAAGTTGTTTTGGATCGTTTGCTATACTAAAGTGACTCATCCGATGAAACAATTAAAATGAATAAAAATGTAATTCAACTCGCACGAGCACGTGGTGCTTGGCCGTTCAAGAAATGATGTTCTGAGATGATACATTGAAATACGCACAGCAGATTTCACTTTAATTTTTTAAATTATTTGTTTTGTCCTCAACTAACTATACATTAGAACCGTTTTATTTTAATAGCTTACACTTTTTTACTTCTTATGTAAATGCATCTTTTTTTTTGCTTTATTGTCTCGTATTTTTTCAACAATTCCCTTAAATTCACATATTTCTGGATGAAAAATGTTTTCTTTGAATACACTTGCACTTCAATGATTTTTAAGTCTTTATTTAGTCTCTCAACAAATTAATTCGATGATCTAACTTTTCTTAATTCCATAATAAAAAAATGAAATTATTATGACAAATAACATAACAGTTCTGGTTTCTTTCTTTTATTGTATTAACTAGCCGCCTTTGGCGACCAGTCGGTTCGCCAATATTAATGCCGACTAAAGCGTTAAACCAATTTTTTTTTATAAAAGTTGGTCTCATAATTCAGTTAAGTTTTTAAGCTTCAAATTTCGATAATCCTTTAATTCACTTATACTATTATGCAGGCCTTAAGCAGGCCTGATGTTTGAACTCCGCATCTCCCTCTGATTTTCTATCAGTGCAGGTAAAATTCACTTTTAAATTAAAGTAGAAATGATGAAACTTCAATTAATATAAAGACCTCTTTACTCAATCTAAGCATGTCTTTAAATAAAACTAAGAACTGAAAGCAGAATAGTCCGACATTGAAGTTTTATGTTCAATACAGAAATTCAAACATTATACATTTTTTATATAATTTATAAGATCTCAAGGAATTATTCAGCAAAAATTTCACGGGTTAGTTGAAACCTTCAGTTTTTAATTTTATTTTTAGTTGTATATAAATGCTCTCAATAATAACATTTTTTTAGGTTTATAAACATATATAAAAAATTATGGTTTAAATTCCTTTGGTCTTATAGATTCAAATTTGCAAAATATTCTTAATATTTCGACTTCTAAATAAATAAATAAACATTTCCATCTTCTTCAAATCTGACTGATTTATTCAGTTCTGAATATTGCAAGTTTAGAACAATCATTATTTTCATAATCTAGACCAATTATTCTAGAGTAACTCTGATTGGCTTCTTTGATATCTTGATAAGGTGATCTAAAATAGTCAGTTTTTACAGAATAATTATATTTAAATTTTCATAGATCGATCAAGTTTGATGATTGATTTAGTTGATTGGAGTGCCACTTTTTTTATTTTAAGGACTTATTGTCTCAAGAATATTTTGTTAAATATGATTCACTGAGCAGATGATGTATGTAAAAATTTAATTCATCAGCATTTTTTCCCTCATTCTACTAATCATATATTTCACTTAGACCAATTGTTAAAAGATTTATGTCCCTCCCCAAAAAATTAAGAAATTAGATGTTGGGCTCCGATTACAGAAGATGCCTTGTAGATGTTAAGCCATATTTGCCTTAAATAAAACTTTTTAATTGGATTAGTAATATATGTATAGTAAATTAGTAATATATGTATAGTAAAATATCATAGAAAACGTCTCCATCCATTTATTTCCCGAAAATATCATGTTTCATATTTGTTTCATTTTATACAGACACGTGCCGAAAATGACATTTTTATACGTTTAATTTGGAAAAATTATTTATTTATTTTTTCTCATTTGTGAACATGATATTGTTTTGGTTAGAAAGTTTTGATGTCTTCGAAATATGCGGATTAAAAGTATTTTTTATCTGCTTTTACAAATTTCGTATTGTTAATTATTACACATGCTTGTTTGAAAGAATATGCATTTTCAAATAGCTGACCTATTTTTATCAGTATAGCTTTTATATTTCGTATGGTTTGTTGAAAGCAGATGCGTTTTTATTTCGCATGATTCATTAAAATGCAGAGATAATCGCGTACGCGAATTCTTTGATTTGCACAGAATATCTTCTTCACCTAAGTAAAAGTAACAATTCAAAACATGTATTATTGTTTTAAAAATTAAAAAAACAAAAGAATGCAAAAATATTTTACTACTACTGATTATCAATTGCTTTTTGTTCGTCGTTTCTTTGAAATGACGTCACTTTCCAATTCGTTTAAAATTTCTTGCTTTTAAATAATTAATCTCGCTTTCAGAAGATTATCGTTTGGTACTTTTCTAAAAATTATTTTTCAGTTTTAACTGTCGCACTTTTGTAATATATTTTTTCTTTGTATTTTTATTTACTTCAATTCTTTAATTGAATAATTAATTTTAATATTGCAAACGATCAAGAAAAATTTACTCTTTCATTTATTGTTTAAAAAATTACACATTTCCTATTTATTTCATTTCATATGATCACGTGATAAAAATTATGTTTTTTTGTTTTATTTTTGGTAGTAATTAACTTATTTTTTAAAATCAGAACTTCTGAAAATGTGATGGCAACATTTTATTAAAAGCTGATTTTTTTTGAGATCCTCGATAAGATAAAATCTTATTTTTTTTTACGAAATAAATTGTTGAAAAAAACCCGATTAAATTAAATGTTTAAAAAATCATTAAAAAAAGAGTTTTATTTCGTAGGTCAAAACATTAGTAACATTGAAAAGCTAATTTTTTGAGCTTTAACTTGATGCAAAAATCAATTTTGTGCTGTAATATTTTCGGAAGTTTTAGCGAAAAAACATCAAAATTTGGCTTATTTTTTAATTAATTAAAATTTTAATTAAAAATTTAAAAAAAGTGCTCCAAGGTGCACATTCCCGGCACCCAAGGTATACATATACCAAATTTGGTAGCTGTAGGTCAAACGGTCTGGCCTGTACATCGCCAACAGACATACACACACATTGTGCTTTATTATAAGTAAAGATGTAATTGTATGATCCTACGTCACGTGACATAATTACCAAAAAAAATCGCTATTTATCACAAGGAATTAACTTCCATCTTCCTTTTGCAGAATTTTAAAAATGGAAGTACGTGGTATTGATTGTAGAGCAACAATTTCTATATTTTCGAATAACAAAAAAATTTACAAGTTGATTTTTGAGGAATACTAATTTTACCAAGGAATAAAAAAAAGAAGGAATATATCAATACTTGCATATAACTAGAAAAATAAAGCTATGCTAAAACTGATATATGCTATCAGTTATTGATATCTAAAGATCAGAAATCATATTTTTCAATACCTGCCTTTTCTGTCTCGGCGACTTCCTTAAAAGAATTCCATTTAACAATAAATAAAGACAATGTTTCATCCTGACCCTTCTTATCTTCTTGGAAGCTTCCGTTTCCTTTATTTTCAATTAATTCTTCGAAAATTAAGAACTTCTGCAAATAAATGTTCAAAAATTTATGTCAAAACGCCGATAGCAAATTGAAGACAAGGTAAGGCGATCCTACAAAACTTCAACTGTTTGAGTTTTTCCAAAAGAAAATCATGGAATCGGTTTTAAGTGCTCTGTATATGAGTTGGAGGTAAGAAATTCAAACGTTCAATCTCCATTTTATTTTAAGATAAAATCTATGTTTTGTAAAGCAATTTTTGTAACCAAAGTATTAAATTAGACGAATTCTACAAAATTGCTTTTCAGTCCGATGCTGATGTTTTTGTATAATCGTTTGAAGCAGTTTGAGTTTTCTAACTCACTAATAATTTTTAAAAAACCTCTGAAAATAATGTTTTAAATAATTTAATGAGTTATTTTTTTCCATATTTTTAAGAAGTAAGTGGATCATAATTAGTGATATTTTATTTTCTAACTTTTTGCAACAATTTAAAAATTAATTAATTTTGAAGTTTTATTTATTTATTTGTCAAATTTGATTGTTAAAAATGTCTACATAGTGGTCAAGGGATGTAGATTAATTCTTCAAAGAAATTCGACTTAAAAGAGTTGTGTATATTTATTTTTAATAGCACTAAACAAATCTTTGTATTGGGTGAATAATTTTGCATCTAATTATTTTTCGGAGTGCAAAGGGTTAAAAAGGAAAAAAAAAACACCGATAGTTCTTTATTGATGTCAATACTATTTCCGTGCATTTTTTAGCTGAATTTTACTTTCAATTTTTAATAAATTTTTTCCTTTATAAACTGCATGGAACGAAATAGCACAATTATGGATAATATTTTTGCAGCTTTCAAGATACTAATAAAAATATAATTTTATTTTTCAGGTTATTATTAACTTTTTAAAAAATATATTTCAAAACATTGGATGCTTTCTTAATAAAATGATTATATAATTTTTTTCTGCAAATTGCATGACGTGAATATTGCACTTACACAACTTTAGTGATTGATGTAATCAAGCTAATTCAAACAAATCAAAAAGATTATCACATTACGATGCATGATCCAATTCCACTTTCATCAGTATTATGCTTATTTTGTCTGATATGGCATTATAGAATGCATTGTATTAAATAAAAATAATAAGAATATTAAGGCGAATAGCGCATAACATGCTCAAAAATGAAATAAGAGGTTGACGTAATTAAGTCAATTCAGGCAATTTAACCCTTTACACTCCAAAAAATAATTAAATGCAAAATTGTTCATCTAATACAAAGATTTGTTTATTGCTATGAAAAATAAATATACACAATTCTTTGAAGTCGAATTTCTTTGAAAAATTAATCTACATCTCTGAACAATTATGTAGGCGTTTTTAACAGTTAAATTTGAAAAAAATAAATAAATAAAACGTCAAAATGATGCACAATCTTGAATGGTGAGTCAGAGACACCATCGGAGTGCAGAGGTTAAAAAAGAGTGTCACATTACTAAGTTTTAGATTAGAGGTTCAAATACAGTTTTGAGAAGAAATTTAGTAGTTCGTACACCAAATGCTTAGCCTCAAAATTAACCCTTTGCACTCCGATTGATCCTCTGACTCACCATTTAAGATTGTGCCTCATTTCGACGTTTTATTATCAAGTCAGAGCATGATATTGTTTTAGGAATGAGATTTTATGGCGTCAACAAAAGGCCGTAGGCAGAAAATTGAAATTTTATTATCTGCACGAGAAAAAAAATAGCTTTTAATTACGTGATACCATCCCATTTACAAAAGCTCTGATTAAAAAAAAATTCATGACTACAGCAAATAAAACCAATAAAAATGTCATTTTGAACACGCGATTATATGAAATGAAATAAATAGGAAATGTGATATTTTTTTTAAACATTCAATGTGAGACAGTTTTTTGGATCGTTTGCAATACTAAAATGACTCATTCGATGAAACGATTAAAAGGAATAAAAATATGATTCAACTCGCACGAGCACGTGGTGTTTGGCCGTTCAAGAAATGATGTTCAGACATGATACATTGAAATATGCATAGCAGATTTCATTTTAATATCTTTTATTTATTTTTCAAATTTAATTGTTAAACAAGCTTACATAATGGTTAAGATATGCAGATTAATTTTTCAAAGAAATTCGACTTACAAGAATTATGTATATTTATTTTTCATAGCAATAAACAAATCTTTGTATTAGGTGAATAATTTAGCATCTAATTATATTTCGGAGTCAAAGGGTTAAGATTTCAATGTCTTCAAAGTACTTCTTAATTCATGACCCGATTATACTTATATCAGCATTATGCTTAACTTGTCTGGCATAGTATTAAAGAATGCAATGTATTAAATAAAAATAATAAGAATATTAAGGTGAATTGCGTATAGTATGCTCAAAAATGGAATAAGAAAAAAGTTATCATTTTCAAAAGTTCCATTTAACTCAGTGACTTTGTTTTTATTAAAATTAATGCTTATATACAGAGGGGTTATAATTAATCTTCCCTTATAAACAGCATCCTACAACACAAACGGATGAACGGGTTTCAACGAAATTTGGTGTATTGACTATACATGAGATGCTCTCACGGAATTTCGAAAAATAAAGATTCGAAAATTTACATTAGAGGGCACTTTTTTTCGGAAAAATGTTAAATTTAAGACAATAAACGATCAAAATGGAACACAGAAACAATATTAACAATTATTGACTAGTTTCTGATCATATTGTCATAGAACCACATTTAT
>JAOUZG010043272.1:3918350-3928515 GCA_026289955.1 Argiope argentata
ACACACACACACACACACACACACACACACACACACACACACACACAATGCAAAGAGAGTCAAAAAGATATTGCAAAAATTCAGACCTAAGCATACTTTAAATATTTAACTATATCATTTTAAGCATAAAATTCCTTGAGATAAAATAGAAAGATAAATAATAATAATAATTACTTAATGCAAAAAAAATGAAACCCTCTATGTCATTTCAAAAAGTAATTTCTTAAACCGACAAGAACCACGTGCTCGTGTAAGTTAAATTATATATTATTAAATATTTTTTAATGAAAACATAAAAAGGAGAAATATTTTGAAAATTTAAATAATATTCTCTGACGGCAATATATATACAAGGTGTTCATTAACTATTGTCGGAGTTTCCGTACCTCATAACTTTCAAAAAAGAAATATTACGCAAAAACCGATTACGTATTCGTAAATTACAACTCAAAGAATTTTACGTGACAACAATGCGATCTTAGCGCATTTGCAGTCTGGGTAATTATGACGTCATCAATAAAAATGGTGACCGTGCAAGAAAAAGCAATGTGTGTATGGTGGTTTTCCGAAACTAAATCAGTCATAACTACTCAACGTCGCTTCAGGACCACGTACTAGAAAGACCCTCCTTCGGATAATTCTATCAGACGCTGGTTAACACGATTTCAGGAAACTGGTAGCGTTCTACACCGAAAGGGAGCTGGAAGACCGAGCACTTCGCAGGAAAATGTTGATCGCATCCAAGAAACGTTTACTCGCAGTCCACGAAAATCAACGAGACAATCAGCTGTGCGGTTACATATGCTGCATACGAAGATATGGAACGTTCTCCATAACCACCTGCAGCTGAATGCCTACAAAGTGCACATTGTACAAACTTTAATATAAGTTTTTTGTGCACTTTAATATCATTAATAAGATTCTTTGAGTTGTAATTTACGAATACGTAATCGGCTTTTGCTAAATATTTTTATTCGAAAGTTATGTGGTATGGAAACCCCGACAATAATTAATGAACACTCTATATATTTAAGCTGGTAGGATTGTGATTAATTACTCACCAGTCGATAAAATTCATTTGTAACGGACTGTCATACAAAAATATATATCCTCTTTGATGCCAGAATAACAAACAATCAAGGATTTGTTTACGCAAATCTCCAACAATCAATGCACGTGCACGTCCTTTGTAGGGATCCCCCCACCCCCCTCAAAAAACAGAGAAAACATACAGAAATCAGCTTAATGGTTGTCGCGAATCAGCCGTTACTTGCTTTCTGTACTTGCTGTTCCGTAAGTAGTTTTCCTTCTCGGTACATGTCACTTCGTACGATGGATGAACCTGAAATATTAATGGAAACATTGAGAGGTAATTTTATATTGGAAATGTATCGATAATATTGTATTATGAATCCGTGTACAAATGCATTGGATGGGTGATGTTATTGACCGTGTAGGGCGAAAGTACATTTGCTAATGAATAAAACGACTCCACATCGGTGTTTATTAATACTTTATGGCGTCAGCCTTAGAATTTTTATAATGCACCTAAATGGCCATTATGGCTAATTTTTTCTTCCACGTCTTTTTGACTTCTCGAATTCGCAGTAAAGGAAAGTATAATAATCGTTAAAAAATTCGAACCGCTATTTCGACAAATTTCCATGTTTTAAAAAACTCTGGGTTCAAAACTCACATTTGTGAAAAATGTCCGTCTGTCTGTGACAAAGCTAACTAAAAAACGTTTTGATATAGAAAAAAGGAATTTGGTTCTCAGTATTATCACCAAATATTTAGTATTTTATCGAATTTTGAACAAAATCCATCCAGAAAAAGTCTGTCTTTCCGACTGTTCGAATATAAATTAACACGATAACTACAAAATGAAGAGAGACATAATATTGGTTAACGGTTTAGACATTTATAGAGTGGATATCTATCAAATTTTGAGCCAATCCAATAAAATACTGATCCACTGTCTGTTTGTATTTTTAAAAACATATTAATGCGATAACTCAAATATATAATGTTAAATTTGTTATAGTATTTTGTGTAACCTTTTCTTAAATTCACCTTCAATCAGTTGATAAAAACGCATCTAATATATACAAATTTAATTTTCGGTTGTTGATATCCACATATTAAGGATTAATCGCCAAATAACTCGCCAAGCACACGCCAAAGTAACTATTGCATGCCAATTCTTTTGAAAATATTCTATAATGTTAAAACCTTTGTTTGAAGGTATGGGAGGACGATTTTTTAAAAACATGATAATATCTATAAGCTTTATATATTGTGTGAATATTTCGTGATACGATATACACGAAAGAAAAAAAAAGTTGAAATTTCTTTATTGGGAAATTTTTTAAAACATACCTACAAATTTCACGCATTGTTATTTCTTGAGTGGCACATGCTTACTAAAGAAAATTTTATCAAAATGTTAATTAGGTTTTATAAAAAAACTGTAATAACAATTTTTTTCGTCAATATTTTTGCGCTCATCGTTATAAAAAAAATCTATTTTCAATCGATTCAAAATTTTAAAAGTTAGATTTTTTAGTGATATCAATTTATACTTTTGAATATTTTTATTAATTTAAATAAATTTAAAAAATATTGTAAAGTATAATGATATTTATCATTGTAACTTTTAATAAGTTTAAAAAATAATTTGAAGTTGCACATGCTTACTAAAGGAGATTTATTCACAATTTTAATTAGAATTTATGTAAAAAATTGTAATCATAACAATTTTGTTCATTAATATTCTTACGCTTATCTAAATAAAAATATATTCTTAATCAATTAAAAATTTTAAATATTAGATTTTTAGTGATATCAATTTATATGTTTGAATATTTTTTATTAATTTTAATAAATTAAAATAAATAGTTTGAAGTGTAATGATATTTATCATTGTAAATATAATGAGTTAAAAATATTTTGAAGTATATTTCATAACGATATTTTTATTGCAACCTTTAACAAATTAAAAAAAATATTTTGAAGCATATTTCATAAGGATATTTTTTATTGCAACTTTTGATACATTCTAAAAAAATGTTTTGCAATATAATTATACTTATCATTCTAACTTTTAATAATTAGAAAAATATTTTTAAGCACATTTTATAAGGATATTTTTTATTGCAACTTTTAATAAATTCTACAAAAATACTTTGAAGTATAATGATAGTTATCATTGTAGCTTTTAATAAATTAAAAAGATATTTTTAAGCACATTTTATAAGGATATTTTTCATTACAACTTTTAATAATATAAAAAATGTTTTGAAGAATATTTTATAAGGATAATTTTCATTGCAACTTTTAATAAATTCTTTAAAAAAGATTTTGAAGCATATTTTGTCAGGATATTTTTCTTTGCAACCTTTAATAAATTCTAAAAAAATATTTTGAAGCATATTTATTACAATATTTTTCATTGCTTGAATTTTAGTTCTACTTGAAAACTAATGGCCACTATTATAAATATATTTTTATTATGTGCACGTTATCATTGTTTTACGGTTTAAAACAAAACACGAAATAAAAGAAATATCATTCTTTTATGATGTTTTAATCGAGAAGTAATATTTCTATCTTTCAAATGCTTATTTATACAATTATTTTCAAATATTTTAATAATATTATATGTCAGGAATACTTTATTCATATTTCGACCATTTTTTTGACCAATGCAAAAATTTATACTGTTTTGTGATACGCATTTGAATTGCTTATGTTTTTAAAAATAATTTAATAATGAATTCATTAAAAAATTGTTGTTTTATTTTATTTTAGATAAAGTATTTCACGGTGAAGTTTTTAATCGCATCACGGCACCAATTTAATCAATTAATTTTTTAATGTATGAAAACGCAATTTCATTTGTTTGTTACTTTGCATGTATTTTGCAGTTTAATAAATTAGGGGAGAGTATTTGCTTCTGAATTTATAACAAGATATTAAAAATTCTTTATTTTCTGTTTGATTAAATTATTCTTAAACTCGCTTCTACAATGTCTGTATCATTTTTATACTTATTTTATTTTAATTTATCTTGGTTAAAAATGATTATAAACGCAGTAAACGTTTTATCGATCGATTGTTGTTGCATTAGATTCAATTCTTTTCAAACTGTATGAAAGTTAATATATTTACTAATAATTATAGTATTATGTTATATTCATGTTTCCATTTTTAATACTTTCTCCCTTTTTTAAACTAATCATTAAAATAATTAGTGATTAATAAAAATATTATCTAATATCTCTTAATCTGTATAAATAAATTTTTTATTGGAAAAAAATCTTTAAAAAAACTGGTTAATGTCCAATTTTTGGTAAAAAATAAACTTAAAATATATTTTCTTTTACTATTAGCATATATTTGTTTTGTAGTTTTACGTAGATTTTCTTAAAAATATTACGCAGTAAATATATTGTCTCTTTCTACAGTTACAAATAACATGCAATAAGTAATAAAAATAACAATACTATTTTATAACAACTCTAACACTCAAAAATATATTAAAAAATAAATAAATCTCTCTCTATATATGCAAAACCTAAAATGATTGTATTTTTATAGATGATTCCGGCACAAGAACTTTTTTAAACCGATCAACAGTGACCAATAGAAAATATATTCCGCTGTCTATTTTTTGATTTAGCTGTATTACTTTCAATCTCCAAAATTAATAAATTATTAAGATATTTAGTTAAAAAAATTAAGTACAATTTTTGCTTTTTTGTTTAACTTTTCATCTATATCTTTTGAAATAATTAATGCAAGAAAAGGATTTATGGATTGAAAAAACTATTATCCATACATTTTTTAACAATTTTTTCAAATTTGTTTTAAACATAATTTGCAATAACACTTCCTATAGTTATAGTTAAATTAAAATATATTTTATTATTTCATTAAATTCTTAACTCAAATTTTTTAAAGTTACATTTGAATCATTGAATTCTTTGGCTGTTAGGATTATATTTATGTATATGAGATCCGAATATAAGACGTTCAAAACCCGCCAAAATGGGACAAACGGGCAGCTGTGAAACACTTCATCTGATAGGAAGGCATTAAAGGAAACAGCAGACGATAGTAAAAAGTAAAAATCGAAAATAAAAAATATATTAAATAAGTAAATAAAATGGATGGAAAAAATAAATATAAAATTTTATGTTTATGTTTCCTTTGTGTTCATTTTTTTTCTGAACTCAAATATTGTAACATTCAAAGCATTTAAAATGTACATATAACTATCTATGCAACATTAATTTAAGTAATAAACGGTATATATGTAATTATTATAAATTTTTAAATGATTCTAAAAATTATAAGTAAGTTCGCGCAAACTAAGTGGGTTCCAATTTTACAGAAGAAAGAGAAATTCGAGGAAAAAAAAACCCATTTTGGAAAGTTTTTTTACTCAGGTATAGAAATAAAAGAATAGGAAATAATATTTCATTTCTTGGCAACGATAACCAAGATATGAACGAAGCTCTGTATTCTTTGTGACAATAAAGGAGTCGGGAAAATCGAAGATAAGTTAAAATAATTTACATTTTTAGATGCATTGTACGATTTAAAATAAAAGGACAAGAAGCAGTAAATTTTAAACGTAAGACAAGATGAAGACGACTGCTGAAAAAGTTAAACTAATTTCATTTACTGGTTAATAACTATATCTTATTGAGTTTCAACCAAATAAAATATAACCATACTAATTTTTATTGATTTCTCGTATACATTTTATAGAGATAAGTATAGTAGATAATCGCCAAAAATGCCATATGCATGATGCAAAACAGTCTACAGAGCATACATAATTTTGTGTCTATTCAACTCCTTAAAGAAGTAGGTACTGATTAATAAATGATTTTTTACTTTCTCTTATACGAAGATTATTTAGAGCACTGTTATCGTCATAACATTCGAACTTTAGATTTTTGATGAATCTCCACGATTTGGGCATAACTGAATTCAAAAAGTGAATTTTTGAAAATATCGGCTTTTTTGTGACAAAAATGACCAAAAAACTTTGATTAGGAAGGATGAAATTTGGTTTACGGTTATTATACTGTTATAAATTTTGTGTAAATTAGATATAAATATTGTAAAAATTTCTGAATTGTTGTGTAAATATTGTAAATATTTGTTAAATAGTTTAATTCTATAAAATTAATTTTAATGGAATCGTGTGTCAGCGAGAAAAGACCATTCTAAGGGAAATGCTAAGTTCACTCAAAAATCATCATTTCTTAACGATTGTACACCAATGCCATACAAGACATTCTCTAATATTAGGTTAGGGAAAAAGAAATCCATTATTATTTCACAGCCATCTACCGAGAAAATAACGGATATTTTTCCAAATGGAATTTTTGAAAATAATGGAAAAAGAAATCCATTATTTTCCCGGCAGATGGCTGTGAAATAATAATGGATTTCTTTTTCCCTAACCTAATATAATCCCTTTATTAGAAAATGGGGGAGAAAATTTTGGGGAGAAATGTCCCGCTATTTATATATTATTATCAAGACTGGTATGATTTTAGAACTTTAAAAAAGATATTCAATGAGAAAAGCCATCTCTATCAATTCATTCTATTCTAAAACAAGAGTAATTTTTTTGTTGATTCGGAATAAAAATTATTCGAAAGTAAATTTTAAAATTATTTGTTATTTCTAAAATGCAAAAAACAAACAAACACTGGATTTATTCTTTCAAATTAAATATAAATCTAATATTTCATCTACAAATGACCAAGAATTCCCTTCGAAAACGACGACAATTTTTCTGTTTGTCACCGCTGTGGAGAATCATTTCCTAAATTGAATCAAATGTTGAATATTTTCTTTTTCCTTTTGAGAATTCTACGACATGTCTTCCGGCTGAAGAAAACCTATCTTTAGTTATAACTTCGTTACGTAGTATTTCTTAAATGCAGTTATTGGCATTCTCATAACTGTTATCCATTATATTGATTCTTCCTGACCAATATTTTAAGTCTCGTTAATTTTCAAGCTATTAGTTTGGACTGGTTATGACATTAATTAACAGAATCTCTTAAGGAGAAAATCAGTTTTATTATTTGTAAGATAAACATACACGAATTAAAAGTTCTTAAAAGTAAAGATAGCAGGTTTATTGAAATAAAGGTCCTGACTGGTTCTATAAATGGAAAAAATATTCTGAAGGATTTAAACTTGTCACCTAATTTGCTTACTAGTTAAATTATTACTGTATTCTGGAACTATTACAGTAAATTTGAGATAAGATCATTTTCAATACCTAAATAATAAATCACTATTAATATTAAAGGATAATGTGAACTTTAAAAGTTCTTATTGGTATTTTTCAGGACGAATCATGGCCCTGGACAATACCAATTGGTCTTTTGTTTTTGTCTTTCATATTCTCCAGGGATACCAAATGGCCTTTAGTCTTTTGGAGGATTTGCCACATTTCTCAGTATTCTCCAAGGCAGATAAATTGATAATAATGTGATTTGTACGATTTCGATTGTTATTCTTTAGGTTAGATCAGGGTTTCTCAAAGGGTGGGTCACGTCCCCCAGGGGGGTCGCGGGATGTGTCCGGGAGGGTCGCGAGATATGGAAGAAATGTTTAAAGAAAATTAATTTATTGCTGTAGTTTTCATCAAAAAAAGAGAACACATAAAGCTGTTAATACACATACAAGTTGGTTTTTGTGTTCTATTAGTTAATGAGATACATGAGCTTCTTTGGAATTAACCAATTTTTTAATGTCTGGAATGAGCTCTGTAAGACACAAAACAATGTCTTTCAGTGTCAAACGATTTCTTGATTTTGTTTTAAAATTTATCATTATGGGGAATCCTTGTTCACAGTTGTAATATGTAGAAAATGGCATCAAAGTTTTTAATGCTGTTGTGGACAGTTCTGGGTATTCCGTTTTAATACATTTCCAAAATCTGTCGATATAAGCTTTGTTAAAAGTTAATTTAGCTGACTCATCACTTGAAATCTCTATCAGTTGATCATGATGACGGACACTTAGCTCAGCTTTTGTTACGGCTTGCTCACTGAAAAGATTTACTATTCATGCTACCCCACTCATATCCTTAACTGGAATGTAAACTGTAAACTGTTCGATCAAAGTTTCGGGATGAAATGATACTAGTATGGAAAAAAAAATAAAGTGACTAGGGATGTGGCGTCAATAACAGACACATACTTTACAAACTCTTGAGAACGTGTAAAATTTTTTAAATCTCTGTCTAAACTTTTGACAGAGCTAAAACTTTGAGGGGGGGCTCCAAAATACTTAGTCTAAAAAGGGGGTCGCAATGTCTAAAAGTTTGAGAACCCCTGCGTTAGATCATTTGATTATATTGTGATATGTAGGTATGGGATATCAGTATTAACGTTTCTACACCAAACATTCAAAAAAGGAATACAGATGAAAATAATAATTTGAAATTATTATAAATAAGTTACATTTGATGAATATATCCGGGAAAGAAATTTTTACTGCTTTCAAGCAAGATAAACAAAGCGAATCTATCTTTTCTTTTATGTATTGAGGAAATCAAAATCAAATTTTTGAGTTGCACCAAGATACAAAAATACTTCAAGATCGATTTAGCTTTGATTGTAGATCATATAATGAGCAATTGAAATACAATTGATACTTGTATACATTTAAAAATAACAATTATAATGTATTGTTCCGACCAAAATCAAATTCTTGAATTGTATCAAAATACAAAAAATATTTAATGGAACAATTATCTTCAGTTATTGTTAAACTAATAATCCTTCGAAATACATAAAGTTACAAGCGGGCGAGCGGCACGAAAACTCGCCAAAGTTGGCGACGTTTGGCGAGGAGCCTCGCGCCAGCTTGATTGGTTTGGAGAAAGGAATAGTCTAGTAGCCGCTAGATTGTTCGCGTTGTTTTGAGAATTTTCACGAGATTCAGATGCACGCGCTTTTCGGCTATATAAGGACGAATAGTCGGAGCGAGTAGTTAGTTGTTTCTCTCAGTTAACTCCTCCAACTCTATCCTGACAACCAATGAGAACCTGAGCTTCGCCATTTTTCACCTTTCTTCTCAACAGCTCTTTTCTTTTGATTCTGCTTATGGGTTTTCGAAGATGATCACGTTAATCTACTGACCGTCAAGTCTACATCTATTTAGCCAGCTACCGGAGATCACAGCCCCATGCCGGGGCTAGGCGCTCCGTTAACCAACTATGAACAGCGAGTAGTTAGTTGAGAGTTGACTCTGAAATAAAAAGCGTCTCGCTGATCTAGAGGATTTGTTATTAGTGAGCTGTGTTTGCGTTTGCTGTTCGTGCGTAAGACTTGATTTTACGCTGTAATTGACTGTTGACTGCTGGATTGTATTTATATGAAATTTTTACTTTATTAATTATCCTGTAAATAGCTGTAAATAAATTTGTTTGTGCTGTCCTCAACTAAAGTCCATTCAATCCGAACCCGCTACGCTAAAAACGTAACAATAATAATAAAAACATTCCCTATCGTATTCCAAATACACAATCACAACAATATCTAATATTACTGATGCCATAAAATTTTTCAAGGTTTATGCAGAAATCTCAACATCTCAATGGCAACATCATGCATTTTCAGCTCACATTAAAAAATAATTAAAAAAACAAGAATTGATTCGAGCTATTTGAAATATCTTGTTTCAATCCTCAGAAAAGAAAAAAAATAAAATAAAAATTGATTTCTTGTTTGAAAATTTGCATTAAAAAGAATTAAAATTAGTAGTAGGCAATATTTCGATAAAACATATAAAATAGGAATGCATATGAAAATAAGAATTTAAATTTATCTAATTTGCTCAAAAAAGAATCCCGTATCGTTTTCATGCAAAATTCACATAGTGAATTCCTCTCTTCTTTTATTTGTTGTTCAAACTAAAATCAAATTCTTGAGTTATTTCAAAATAAAAAAAATATCTAATATATAAAAAAATATATGAACCAATAAGCATCAATTGTCGTTAAACTAATAATAAAAACATTCCTATAGTATTCCAAAAAGACAATGGCAACAATATCTAATATTACAGATGCCATGTGATAAATTCAAAATCTCATGAACCAATAAGCATCAATTGTTGTTCA
>JAOUZG010043272.1:3931483-3946660 GCA_026289955.1 Argiope argentata
GAACCAATAAGCATCAATTGTTGTTCAACTAATGATAAAAACATTCCCTGTAGTATTCCAACTATACAATGGCAACAATATCTAATATTACGGATGCCATTAGATAAATTGAAAATCTCATGAACCAATAAGCATCAATTGTTAATGATAAAAACATTCCCTATAGTATTCCAACTATACAATGGCAACAATATCTAATATTACGGATGTCATGTGATGAATTCAAAATTCATGGAGAAATCCAAACAATTCGCAAAGCAATGGCAACCCAATACATTTTAAACTCATATTCTAACAAATAAAAAACAGAAATAATCCGGTCTTGAAACATCTTGCTTCAATCCTCAAAAAATAAAGAAAGCTCAGGAATATAAATTTGAAACAAACAATTTCTGCCTAATGATTATATAGTAGAAGAAAGCTGACATTAATTTCTTTAGAAATGTTCTTTTAACCACAAAAATTCGTTTTCTCCGTTACTTCGATAAGCCCATTTTCAAAACGAAACGTAGTATCACTCCTCATACCACAAGAATCAATTATCTTTTAATGACATCAGATGATACATCTTCAATCTGCTACCATAGAAAGACGCATGCCTTCTCTAAGTCGGAAAATTTTAAAAGACAAGAAAAACAAAGAAAGAAAAAAATAAACATGCCCTTATACAACCCCCTTCCCCTCTTTAACACTGGTTGCGAAATCCCCCAGCTAATTACCTTACCCGTAATCAGTTGTTCCCCAATGGTTGTGAAGAAACTGTCGGGGCATAAAATACAATTAGCAGCGGAATGCTGTTACCCGTGCCAGACAAATCTCAACATTACCAAGATTAAGTTGGGTTAATGTGACAATGAGGATTTTCCGTCACTGAGAACTCTTTGTTTTTAAGATTCTTTTCCGTTTTATAGAGAGGAAAACTGGAGTTTTAATACCCCAGAATTAAAATTTCGGTCGTAGATGCCGTATGGAAAGTGACATGTGCACAAGTGCTTAGGGAAGGGGGTTGTAGAGGGCTGAATCGATTGCTGAAGAAGGTGGGTGGCCTTCTCCAGGGCTGGTGATTAATGGTTTAATATTGTGAGGCTATGCGAAACCGCAGAATTAAAATTTTAAATTACTCTCTTTTGGTGTCAGGTGAGGGGTTTTTGCGATTGTTGACATCATTTCGAATGCGACGGAGGAAGGTTTTGGTGCTTTGAGAGAAAACGGGATGTTGTCATTTTCTTGAAAGGAAATGAAATTGACAAATGTGCGACTTTTGTAAACACGACTGAGAATTACCTCAACTCCCAAAATGCTTATAAAATCGTTAATTTTAATGAAATAATACTCTGTTACTAAAATTTTTATAATCGAGAAAGAGTATTTTTTAATAATATGTTTTACTGGCTCTTAGAAAAATTTCATAAACATTTTTAATGTTATAGGAATTAACAAATACTGTAAAAGAAAGAATTTGAACTCGGATAAATTTTCGTATACTTTGAGGAAATCTATATACAACCGAAATATTGAGAAATTATTTGTGATTTGTTCTTAGTAGAATATGATGTAAAATTTACAACAGCTTTTAAACTCCTGGCATAGAATTTCATAGATTTTTCTTATTATTTGTACATCAACATGTCACTATAATTCCATCCTTATTGATTTTAATTCAGCTTTCATAATGTGGAACTAATCTTGTTCATATTAATCTTCGTATTAACTTCCAGTATCTCTAAACGTGTTCTATTGGTTTTAAATCTAATGCCTAAGATGGTGTTTTCAATTTTTTTTGTGGAAAATTATAGATACAACAGGGGGCAATTTTAAAAATAATGTTCATAGGATCGTTATCCTGATAAAAAATATACATGCCCCCCACATGGCTCAAGATTTTGTTCCCCAAATGTAATATTTTGTATTTAGGTAGATAAATAATATGCAACTTAGACTTAATGAAGAAAGGAAGTAAAAATTGAGAAAATGAAAATTTAAGATACCTCTCAGAAATAATGGAATACCTAGCAAGAAAATTAAGCTTTTTGTTCGCACTTGTGGGCTTAATAAAAGTATTAGATTTTCATTTATATGGAACTTTTGGATATTGTTACGTTTTAAGCGTAGCGGGTTCGGATTGAATGGACTTTACACGAGGACAGCACAAACAAATATATTTACAGCTATTTACAGGATGACTTGTTGAAGTAAAACTTCAGATAAAAATAATCCAGCAGTCAACAGTCGCTAACAGCATAAATACAAACCTTACGCACAACAAAAACAGACTGCAAAACAGATATAGTATGGCACAGCAAACAGTAAATCGCAGCAATTATACAACGTTAACAGCAAACATAAACTGAGCACACTAATAACAAGCGAGAAAAGTAATCCCCTTGTCCAGCAAGTCACTACTTCTTCGAGAGGGAAAAACTGCCCAAACTACGGCAACCCGTCCCTCATATAGCCTAGCGAGCAAGCGCCCAATAGCATGCGGGGCTTCGTGAATGGTCCAGCGGCTACCAGACTATTCCTTTTTCCAAACCAATCCGGCTAGCGCGAAGCTCTTCGTCAAACGTCGCCAGTTTTGGGCGATTCCGTGGCTCTAGTCCACCTGTAACAATATATTACCAATTTGGCCTGGTTGTAGAAGAATATAGGTATCAATTTCCATATTCCTGGCTTCTTACTTGGAAGTATGTTTATTGTACAGTTTTACCATCACAAACAGCAAGATTTACATTTTGTCTTAGTTTTTAAGTTACTTTTATGCCAATGTATTACAAACACCGACTAGAACTCAATATTCCTTAAATGACAATGTAGGATTATTTCAACATAATAAGAACACCCTTTGATTATTCGTACAGTTTATAGACTGTCAAAATAGTTTTATGGACAACCACGCATTTGATATCAGAAATTTTATAAGTGGACAATGCCTTAGATAAAATCAAATAATTCTTTTCTAAAAAATGCAATTTAGTTAGACGAATTCTGCTTTAATGGCGATAGAAACATTAATCATCAAAGCAAGCATTTTTGAAAAGGTAAAAATTCAATCTTCATACAAGAGGATTTTTAGTGGTATCTTTTGAATCTTTTTGGTTTTACAATTTTCTGTGTGTTGTGACTAATAGAACTTCTCGTGGACAAGCCCCCGTTGATACGATCAGCAGATTTTAAGCCTAAGAAATGCGTCTTTTTGTTTTAAAAGTAGCACCTTCTAAAGCCAAGAGTACTACTTAGCTCTACACACATCACAACCCTTTTTAGTCGGCAGACTTCAATCATGCAAATTCATTCATTCATCTCAGATCGTAATTTAGATCTGTAAAACCGAACGATCACCTCTGACCCAGTACCCCCAGTGGCATTACTCTCGACATGGAGGACTTGCAACCATGACAGATTTTACGAGCGCCAGCCACCACACATTCGGGCTCAATTTTGTATGATGACCATTCAAAATTGAACCATTGACACTGATGAATGATGATTAACGATGACCATTTTGCAGGATGAATGATTCAGTTACGGTATGACATTGCCTTTATTAACATTGTTCATGAGAAGAAGAATTAATTGGCTTCGGCAATACATACTTTCGGTTTTCGCCAATGAATTCAAAGGCTTTACCTTAAGTCACAAATTATGAAATCTACTGTATATGCATAAATATTGGCAAAATAATACAACTTTGTATAGTTGTCAAAGGTATCAACATTGAACAAATTTTTAAGCACTTCAACTAAGGTATTAATTAACTTGTGTTTTTTTAACCAATCGAAAAATAGTATATGGGTTATTCTTTTCTGATTCCAGCCTTTTATCTTTTGTGATTTGTATTTTATCCCTGAAAATTACCATAAAAATTTCCCTTAAACACCGGGGGGAGTATAAATAAATGATCTAAATCAATAAAATTGCTTTTTAATATCATTTTAAGTTTTATGGATAGAGACAAAAAACATGTTTACCATAATAGATGAGTATAAAAACATTTTATTTATTGACACACTTTCGTTATGGCGTCCTATGAAAATTTAATTTTTCTAGATTTTTATTATTTCCCTCTTCAGAAAACAAATATTTTCATACATTTAGGCACCTTATTTGATGAAGATTTGCAAATGGAAATATAAATCTAATTGCAAAAGTTAATTAAATACACAGTTATTGCATTTTTTAGATACTCTTTATACCTAATAAATTGTTTCCAATACTCAAAATTTTAAATATTTTTTAATTGACTTTTATAATATTTAATCCCTTAGCAGTTTTTTTCCTTTCTATCTTATAAGATGACTCCTGCTATTTCGAAAATATTTTCTTATTTTGATTCAAATGGAAACCCATTGAATTCTTGACTTACCAATGTATTCGAAGTCATTTTAGTATTGAATTATAATTGTTATGTTTATTTTTTTGTTTACAACTATCAAAATTCGATAAATCGATGCACGTATTACATACAGGCAAAACAGTTAAGTGGTTAAATAAAGAGCATGAATCATCAATATTGATCATGATGGTGACATATCTGCTATATAACGGAAGAAGGAATGCAGTAGCTTCTGAGGGTATGGACCCCTGAGCACCCGAGGGCAAGAGTCTGATTTCTAGCTCATATGAGGATGAAACACACTTATCTCATCCACTTGCAAAGTCCCTTTTTACATGGGGGTACATTCACATACCTCACAGATAGAACATAGGAGTACAAGTATGCCCTGACCGGGACTTGAACCTGGGGCGCCCAAGTCACGAAAAAGATGCGCTATCTCAGTGCCAAGACGCCGACATCATCAATATTATTTACATCGTATTATTTATATCATCATACTATTTCATGAGTATTGCTTTCATCATATTATCTGTGATGCTGATATATAAACACACACAAGAATATTTCCATCGCCATACTTTACAATTAATCGTTTGCAGTGCTAAAGTGACTCGTTCAATGAAACGATTAAAATGAATCAAAATATAATTTAACTCGCACGAGCACGTGGTGCCTGGCCATTCAAGGGATGATGTTCTGACGTGATTTCATTTTAATCTTTTATTTTTATTTGTTTTTTTTTTTGTATTTACGTATATGGGAAAATAATGATGAATACATTTACATAGAATGGTCTTCAGAGGAACGGAGAAATTAAAACTTCGTGCAATAAAAGTGCATGATCATGTTTAAAAAATGATATAGACGGATATTGGAGTGATAACACTGAAAGCATTAATGCTAGTTATTCTCAAATTCTAATTTTTTAATGTTAATTTATGATTTCTTCGAAAAAGATTAATATCTTTTTAATAAGCAGATGTACGGTTAATTCATGATTATCCAAGGTAAAAGTAGGTAATCCTTAAGATGAGAAAAAACGAACACGAATTAATTCTGAAATGTCTTCTTTCAATTTTTATTTACTTTAGAGAATTACACAAATAATTTTAATTTAATAAACAGTATATTTTTTCTTTGTACAAGCTTATTGGCTTACTTTTTAACAAAAAATAAACCCATAATTTTTATTTAGTTGTTAAATCCTCCGCTTTTGATTTGCTAATCAGTTTTTTGACAATATTTTGAGATTAATAGCCATGGATAGTTGAGATTTTATTACGCTGATATTTTCATCATCTTTAATTATAAAATCCATACATTTTAATGTTAAACTTTTTAAATAATTCCGATGAATAATATTACTGAAGCTTGAAAATTATTTAAAGGAAAAAAAAGAAAAAATATTTAATTAAGGAAAAAAGTTTTTTATTTGTTAGAAACGTTTTTTCTAATTTTCTATTTTTTAATATAGCCAATGAACGAAGAAAATAAAAACAATTAGATTAAGAAATAATGAAATCCATGGTGAAAATGAAGAAGTTTAAAGTAATTTTAACAAATTTATTTAAATTTAAATTTTAAATATTTCATATTTTATATACTTCTGTAATGAGTTGTATGTTTAAAAAAGTTTTATTTTTATAAATTAAAAAATGAATAAAATTGAAATTTACTATCCTTTATAATAACTCAATAAAAAGTATACAGTTTTTGAAAATGCAGCTGGGAAACAGTTAGTTTAATTTTGATAAAATTCATAAAATTATTTTTACAATATCGACTCATGAACAAAATAACTCTTTTTCTTTTTTTTTTCTTTTTTCTAAATACCTTCCAAACTATGATTACAGTACATAATTTCTTCTTAAGTTTCAGAAAAAGTCAACCGTTTTCTTGAAACGACATTTTCATCCAATATGCAATTTTAAATCTTTTCCCTGCCTTAATGGAACAGATTTAGCTCGTAGCCTTTCCAAAATACAGCAAACTTAGTTTAGAACTTTCAAAAACCGATACATTCAAAGGTTAAACCTCTCAATATTTGTGAATGACTTTTGAAATGCAAGCCCGTTTTCTGAAGTTACCTTCAGATCGAAACACTTTTCACATTTTCTGCAAATGTTTTTTCTTCTTCTCTATCTGATATAAAACCGCTTTGTAGCAATCTGTGTTAGTAATGACCTTTACTTTCAAACTATGATAGAGAGAATGAAAAAGTTAGGCCTTGACATTGGAAATTTTATTGTCGCTTTATTGAGAAGTATAAAGATGCCCAACCTTTTTCGTAACATTTAAAGTTCGAAGTTATCACTTCGAAAGAAAAATAAATACAGGAATACATTAAAGATAGGTTTGGAAACGGCATTTTCATATAATGTTTAATTTTTTTTTTGGAATTATCAGAGATTAAAAATATACGGTTTGAGTCTGCTTTGGTGTGACACACAGAAAGGAATAAAAGAACATAAAAAAAAGATACATTTTCGCATAAAGTGATATTTGTAATCAAAATATTTTTTATTAATCAAATTCTATTCGAAATTACAGAATTAAATTAAATTAATTTGTTTTCACAAGGAAGAAGCGTCTTTATCATGCAGAGATTAAAAGACCTCTGCTTGAATATTAGTTGTGTCTGTGTTAAGAAAGCTCGATAGATGGCGTTGCTCTGGAATACTGTATTAATTAAAATTATCGTCCTCTGGGAAATGATTTGATCTTTTACAATTCTTGCTTTGAATCATGTTCTACAATTGGACAACAAAATCAAATGATGGCAAAACAAAATATCTCCGTGGTATATTCTACATATATAATAACTTGATATAATAAAATGTTAGTGACAATATATATGAATGTGTACGTAATCTTATATAACAACCAATCAATGTGATAAAATTATTTTTCTCTTTTTTCATTCTTTAGCATTCCTTTTTTTAAAAAATTGTGATCTAATGAGGTACAATCATTCATATACCTCCAAAAAGAATTTTATATTTTTCTTTTCATTGAAAAAAATAATAGATGAATTCAAACTATCATAAAGTAATGTAATTAGGAAAATTGAATCGAGGTCTTTTACTGCGCAAGGTACGTTCCCAACACAGGCCTCAATTACCCAAATGTTTCTAAGGTCATTTATTGCCCAGTCTCCATTAAGAAACAATGCCAATTTGCCATTTAGGGGAAGTTAAATTAATTACGAAGTCAGTTCTGAATAACCTGAAATTGTAATTTTGTAGAAACTGCTATTAACATATGCGTTTTAGAAAATTCTCGTATCACAAATCAGCGATTGAATGAAACAAAATTTTTATTTTATTTCAGTGGAAAATTTACTGCTCTTGTTTCCAATAAAATATTTTAGTTTTATGGATTTACAAATACAATAAAATGAAATTTTAAATAATGAAATCTACTATCGCAAATTTCAAGCTATCATGTAAGAAAATTATGTCACTTGGTAACAATCCATCATAAAAAAAAATCATCATGTTTTCCTACGACTTATACTTTGCAATCCTCAACATTCATAAAAGCGATGGTTTTTTGACTATTTAAAAATAAATCGAGGTCTAAAACCTTTTTTTATTTGTGGCCAGAATTTTTTACTGAAAAAATAGTCTAAAATTATTTGAAATAATTGAGGATTATCAACCTGCATATGCGTAGATACTTAAGTAAGAAATTATGTGTTTTGAGTTTTTTTACCGTCTAAACTGTTTTTTGAGTTATAAGTTTCGAATTCAATAACAACTATTTTTAGGGAAAAAATCCTGACATCGACAAACATTTTTTAAAATTCAAAATATTTCTCGATTTTTTTTTTGCAATTTCTGGATAATTTCCTGAATAGCGTATTTCTTTAATTCAGTTCTAGAATTTTTGATTTATAGTTAATTAATTTTTTTAGTCTAGAATTTAGTAAATGTATTTTATTTTAAACCCTAACCTTTTAATATAAAATTATAAATATTTATTTAGGAATATTCTAAACATTTACTTCAGGAAATTGTTCTATCTATCTATCTATCTATCTATCTATCTATCTATCTAATATATATATATATATATATATATATATATATATATATTCTTTGTTCTTTGGGTATTAACTTCTTACGCTTCCGCCTTCTATTGGTCAGGCGACAGAATAGAATACCTTGAAAGCATTCGTTAAAAAGTTATAACTTTTTTGTTGGCGATAAGTTGCCAATTTTTTACATCCAAACGAAGCAACTTAATCGTTTTCTAATAACCCAAAATACAAAAAATTAATGTCTCAAAAGCGGTAAATCGCCAATTTTCCGTCCCTGAGTTTTGAGGCTACAAAAACCCCAAACAAAAAACTCCGTCATGCTCTCTTTTTTATAAAGTTAATAAAAAATATATTAAATATTATAATATGAAAGGAATTGTTTAAGTCAAATGCTAGAAATAATTCAGAATTCTCGTCATCTGTAAATTTGAAATAATTTTTTAAAATATATTTTTGATGAAACAAAATCATCACTTCTTTAAGAAATGACTTTTATTAAATTTAGGAAAAGAAAAAAATGAAAGTTACAAGTAGGAAATATTGACGATTTCTTTTCTTTGATCAGACATCTTAGATAAATATCATTGAAAGTAAACTTGTTTATTTAACTTGTGTCCAATAGATACCTTTTTTCGGATTAAAACAATTTTCTCGAGTCAATATTTATAGTATTCTTAAATAAATATTTATGATACTAAATTAGAAGGATAAGATTAAAGATAAAATAGATTTACAAAATTCTAGATTAAAAAAATTGATGAACTGCGGTATTGATAATTCTAGAAACGAATAAAATAAACATGCTAGTGAGAAAATTATCCAGAAATTACAAAAAAAAATTGAGAGTGATTTTAAATTAAAAAATAAATTATTTGTTTGAAAAAAATGTTAGTCAATCTTGGGGCTTTTTTTCGTAGAAATAGTTCTTATTATTGAATTTAAAACTCATAACTAAAAGAAAAAAACAGTTTAGACATTAAAAAACTCAAAAAGCATAATTTTTAAAAACCTTAATTGTAAAAAAAAGAAAATGAATGGCGAATTGAAAGCATTTGTTCAGATAATTGAACAAATGGCTCAGTTATATATCTTAACATGGAGATAGTAACTTTTCAGATATATTTTTAAATATGTGCTCAGAAAAAAAAATTCGGAAAAAATTAGTATAATATTTAATTGCATTCTGTGCAATGGGACATTTTATAGAAGAAATTAGAGGAAAATAAATTCTCAAACAAAATTGCACCAAGCAAAATAATTTTAAGATAGAAATAAATTTACTTTGCTATGTTCAAAAGAATAAAGTACAATATAGTTTCCATACTGTCTGTAATCATACAATATGAAACATAGATTTTGCAGTCATTAAATTAATATGTTATAAGTAATTTCCGAGTTCTTTTAATTTTTTATTAATTATCAGATTATTCGACTCAATTTTAGCTGCCATTAAACCAAGTCTGGATAATGTGAAATTTAATACATATGAAAAACATTTTCATCTATATAAGGTTAATTATGAATAATTTATTAATAAATCAAAGCAAGCTTTCTAATGATATAAAACAAATAAGAAATAGTCATTTAATTATGACATCCATTGTCTATTTTTAATTAAAAAACAATATCTTTTAAATAATGCAATACAACGTGTAATTAATTAACATGATACTAAAAGAATCGAATTCATCAATCAAGAAATCAATTCAAAGCATCTTTGACCTAAAAAAAGAATTTTAATAAAAAAAATTTAATCTGAGTAAAATAAAATATTTTAACAATTAATTTTAAAAGTAATATGGGTATATTTCTTGAATTAATTTTATTATTTTAATAGTACTTTTTGATATTTTTAAGACAATAAACTGCCGTCTCTACCAAATGTTGTATTTCATCGAACGATTTTTCTTTAGGCACCTGTTGAAAAGTTCTAGAATTCTTATATTCGAAACTTTATAAGTCTGTTTGCTTTATTCATGGATAAAAGTCTTTATATGTATCTAAATATTAATGCATCAATCGGTTTCATTAAATATAAATAATAGAAGTTGAAATCTTTTAGATATTTAAACTAAGCAAATTTTAGAAGTACATTTACTGACAAGTTAAGATATAATTATTTACGTAATTTTAAACTTTTTCTAACTGGGTATATATGTTACGTTTAATACGAATAATTGGTTATTATTAATACTAAACGGTCATTATTAATAATAATTAACTAAGTCGGTTAAAGTGAATAATTTTTAATTTATCGAATAAATCCGTACTTATTAATAATGAAGTTAATGTCAGATTTTAACTTTTTTATAAAATTATAATCTATCATATTCGACATTTTATTCATTCATTTTTTTAAAATGGTTCAAAATATCTTCTTTTTTCTTCAACAGAGATATCAAATTTGTTCAATGACTACCTAACCTAAAAAATATAAGACTAATTAATTATGAGATTATATTATTAATTATAATCCATTAATTAATTATAAAGAAAGAGAAGTTAGAAAAAAAAACATCATTGCAAGTTTAAAAACATAAAAAATGAAGCGATGTAAATGATCCTATATAGATTGTTTTTGTTGTCTTGTGTCTAATGGCATCAATTGTTGATAAACCCGTTGAATATGTCAGGGATTTTAAGACGAGTGAACATCTCTTGTTTTTGAAGTAGCGCCATCTAGGACTTATAGTACGACTTAGCTACTCATGCGTCGCATTCACTTGCACACCTTCGTTTTATAGAGGGTTCATTAAAATACCTTATTGATAGAGCACAGAAGGACAACAACCCTCCCCGAATTGGGATTCGAACCCAGGACACCCAGATCGCTCGAAAAACTTTCCTATGACTCCTAACCCTATAATTAATCCCATTGACCAAATTTCATTGGGAATTATTAGTAATGCTGTTGTTACCAATGGCACTTGACATGGACAAGCCCATTGATGCATGAGCGGATTAAAACTTGAAGTTAACTCTTGTTTTGTAGTAGCGACAATTAGGGCCAAGAATGCGACTTAGCGACACACTTATTACATTCTCCAGCACAGCCCCTCTTTACAGGGGGCCACGTTCACACACCTCACAGATAGCATACAGAAGAACAACCATGCCCTAACCCGGACTCGAGCTCTGGACTCCCAGATCACGAGGAAGACACGTTACCTCTGTACCAGGACGCCATCATTATTAATAATCACCGCTTAAAGTGAATAATATGCGATATTTTTCACTTAGACTAAAAGAAGTGGTTATTATTAATAATTACCAGTTAGTATTAACAATAACCAATTATTCACTTTGACCGTAACATATATATCTCTTAGCGAATTAGAAATTAACTACTATCCCATATTCGAAAAGGACGCCTTTAATATATTAATGAATAATTATGCCGAAATCCCATTTAATAAAAAGCAATATTTGATTCCTGCTTAAAGTCAGAAATTTTACTTAGAAAAATGGGCTTGTAGAGAGTAAGAAATCGATTTGGGAGTTATTCTGACAAACTTCTTTAATTAATGTCATTCTGGAAGTTTGCTTTTGTTATTTCTCCTTGTTTCAGTAAATGGAAATGTAAGAGATTAATTTCAAAGAAATAAAGAGAATTACTGTCACGAAGGCATTATGCAGTTTTCCCGAGTAGAATGTTGACTTAATGAATGAAGTCAAATTTATTGACTTAATCTATTGGTCATAATAAATTAATAAACTAACTCGATTCAGAATAAGAGAAGAAGAAAAAAAAAACTACATCAGTGAAGCAGGTTTTGTGTAATGAGAAAAGTTCCCAAATCGTATTTTATAATTAATATTTTTATTAATTTTCAAGCAATGATTTTAATTAAAAATACTTACATGGTTACGTATTTAAGGGTGTATTGATTAAAGTTATTTTTAAATTGAATTAAGACCTTTATAATATTAGTTTAATTTTTTTTGGTGGAAGAACATTTTCGTTACGAATAGATTCTGAAATTGGAATGGAGTTTATGTTTTTCAGATACTGAAATTATTTTGAAATCTTGAAGGAAATACAGGATATGTAGCATTGTGTAATGTTAATATTGTACCTCCTGATCTATGAATATATTTAACTTCATAATTAGTTAACACATTTTTCTAGGAATAATTGATGTGGTTTGAAGTTATGTAAGAATTTAAATGATACCTGAATAATTTAAATTCTTTATTTAAATTGTTACCATTTTGTTTTTATTACTGATTTTAATGGCAAGTTTAGCTACATTAACTTTCCATTTTAAAGCAACTGTTATCAAGTAAAGTCAATTCAATCCGAAACCACTACGCTAAAAACGTAGCAATTTTGTTCAAGTTTTCAATCGTTAATAAAATACTTTTTATTCATCCAGTCAGTCAAATTCAAATAAATTTTTTAAAACTTGTAGTGGATGACACTTGATGTTTATACATAATTTTCAAATATCAACTAATTAATTTGATTATTTTTTGTTAATTATCACTAACTTTCCGTCAAAAATCTTCATTTCTCAATCGCCAAATGAGTAAGATTTTGGCATTTTTCCTCACACTAATGAGGTTAGGCTGAACATGTTTTCTACCGTTTATTTCAAATGATTCTACTTACTTTCTTAGTGTTTGATGCATTTAAAATAAAACATTGTTAATGCATAGATTTTTTGTATTAATTTTGAATTATTTGTGAATTAAAATAAAACAGAATAAAGGAAATAAAAAATTTCTAATCTGTATTGCGTTAGCCCAATCAGTTTAGAAAATTCCCTCATGCGCAGTGCGTTCTGATTTATTTTCAAATGATACGGATTTGATTTTGTTTTGTTCAGACATAATTTTTTGATGATTTGTCTATATTAATTGTAATTATTCAATAAAAAGTAACTAAAATAAAAAATTTATTTGTTCACCTAAATAGGAATTGACTTAAATGTTTTTATATATTACTTTTTTACCGGAAAATCAAGCTAAAATACGATGAAAATCCAAATTTACAAGAAAATGAACAGACATCACAGATTTAAAAAATGCGATTTAAAATAAATTCATTCTAAATGCATACATTTTTTATAAATTCCTTCTCCAATTCTATTTGAAAGGCGTAAAAAAAGATTTCTAAACGACACCTACAAATTTCTCTTATAAAATCAAATCCCTTGATAATATTCATGCATTTCATTTTGATTCTTTTCAAAAAGAGTCCCTACAAGAGAAGTGGATTTTTTTATCCCATAATATTTTAAAAGATTCGAATACTTATTTTAGTTTTATGAATCTGATATTCAGAAGTAACTTAGGAACTTACTCCGTAACATTTTTTTCTTTGTCTGTATCGAACTATGAAATAAAAATTTTCTTTGTCTTTGCCACATCATTCCTAAAAAAATACCGATCCAAACGTAATATCATCTGAAAACTTAGCCAATTGAAGAATTTCATGGAGATTTAGTCGGTGCAATTTAAAAACAATATAGCTAGATATTTCTTTTTTCATGAGGGGGAAAAGTTACCAAAGTGTCTTGATTAAATCTTCCCGCTCTGGAGTGAAAAACTGTTGGATCAAGAACATGAAAAAAAGAACTAGTTTTGATTTAAGTAAAAAAAGATTTCAAATGTCATTGTTTACTAGATGTAATATTTTAATTCATTCTTTTTGTGAAGCGAACTAGAAGATTATTAAAATTGGATTTTAGGCTGTATTATGGAAATATAATCTTAAGTCGGATACATTGAATTATTGAGAAATAGTAAAAAATATCTCTGAATTTTTACTTTCTTGTATCTATACTACTATTATAAATGTGAAAGCGTTTTGGATGGATGATGTAAGTCAATCACGCCAGAACAGCTGAACGAAATTGGATGAAATTTAGCAAAGAGATAGATTATAGTATAGAATAGAACACAGGCTACTATTTATTCCGGTTAATTGAGTGTTTTTTTAATTAACTAATAACTAACTTTCCGTAAAAATATTCATTCACCTCCGCCAAACGAGAAAAACTTCAGTTTGTTTTTTCCCCGCGCTAATTAGGTTAAGCTTAACATGTTTTTGACCGATTATTTCAAATGATTTTGCTTAGTTTCTTAGTTTCAGAGCATTTAAAATTAAACAATGTTAATTAATCGATTTTTTGCATTTATTTTCTGAAGTTTTTTTCAATTAAAATAAATCAGAATGAAAGAAATTGAAAATGTCCTATCTGCATTGCGTTACCCCAACGGGTGTAGAAAATTCACGCATTTGCTTTACCCCAATTGGCGCAAGACCATCAGATTTCACACATGCCCATCAAAATTTCCACGTGTACGAAGTCGCAGATATAAGCAAATACTTAATATAGAGAAAGATAAAATAATAATTAGATGGGATTTTGATGGATCTCCCAATTTTAGAGATCTCTAAGTCCAAAAAATACATTTTTAGGATATGTCCAACTGTGTATATCTATGAGAAAGATAACTAAAAAAATTAAGCTGGATGGTTGAAATTCGGTATATAGTCTCCATATTAAAAATTCAAATTTCAGTCAAATTTTGAGTAAAATCTGTTCAGAGAAAATCTGTTTTAACTTGTATTAGGCTATTAGAACATAACATAGTTACTATAAAACGAAGTTTTATACATAATATTAGCTTTTACTCGTGACTTCGTACGCATGGAAATTTTGATATGTAGCGGTACATCCATCATCCATCCAAATTTTCACATTTATAATAGTAATATAGATTAACCACTCAATTAACCGGAACAAAAATTAGCCTATGTTCTTTTGTAGACTACATTATATCTCTGTAC
>JAOUZG010043272.1:3958839-3969926 GCA_026289955.1 Argiope argentata
TTGAAACTGAAAATAGCATCACTGAATTTAGAAAAAAAACTATAAGTACAGTAAAAAATTCGAATCAAAATCTACTTAATTTGTTTTCTTTTTTAATGAATTAGAATATTTTAACCACTTCGCATACAATGACGTGTCTGACACGCGCATCAAATGATTGAATTTTTATTTTCAAGTCTGCAACTAAGCAACAGAATTTAATTAAATACGCAAATATTAATTTGAAACGCTTTAATACTCCAAATGCTCCATATATAATTTTAAAAAATCAAATTAACAATAAATGACCAAAATAGGATGTGTTATCTAATTAGAAAGCTAAATAAATTCGTATGTCAAGTGGTCAATATCATAATTCATAAAAATTAAATTATAAGATATATGTTGTCTACATGCTAATTGAAGAAAAAAAACTGTCAGCATAAAACATTTAAATCTAAGATAATTTTAAAACTTAATCACTTAATGTTGGCTTTCATTATTATATTTTATTATAATAATTACTACATTAAGCTCAATTTTTTTAAAATTTTGGTAATAATGATTAAATAATTGCAATTTTATAATAGTCTTACATAAATACTCATTTTAGCTCGAAAACAGAGAAAGCACATTTTAAGTTCAAAACCAAAAATAAATGAAATCCTAAAATCAATATAATCCAAAATCAAATCTGCCCTCACAATTTTAAATGCTGACCTTCGGCTCCTAAAAATATTATTTTTGGCCAATACAATTCTAAAAATGGCTTCCCACAAAAAAAAAAAAAAAAGGGGGGGGGGGTTGTCAACTCCTGAGTTAGATTAAAACCACAAAGTGAGATCAAAACCATCTTCATCTTTTATCATCGCCTAATACTTTTCGAATGCAAAGATTTATTTTTGAATCCGCACTCAGCATGAAAACCTTATGACGTCAATACACAGCTTAAAACCATATGCTACAGCATTTACCGCGTGTCCATGACATCAAATGAATTAATTCTATCAAAAACCATAAGAATGTCTGTATGTCTAGACAAAAGTGTAAGAAGGCTTATTATATTCCTTTTATTATTGTTGCCTTGGACCTTGAATTTTTGACATTAATAGGCCTAAATAAAAATGAAAATAATACTTATCTGATAGAGCATGTGATGTTTGGAATTCGGCTTGAACTGACATTCGTTATTAGTTTACAAATAGTTGAATTTTCTGTAACCTATTCATTTACATTGAAAGTTCAAGTTATAAATAGTTTTTGTAAATTCACAATTATTTAATTTTTGTTAACTGAAATTCCAATATATCTTCCAATTCAATTATAATTTTACTATAATAAGGTATGATTGGTTGAAAAGCTTAATTTTGTTCCAGTGTTAAATATTCTGAGAAATTAATTTCTAAAAAAATTCTTGATGAGAGGATTCCAAATATTCTTTCTCTCTGTGTTAACCCCTTAATCTGTTTGCCCGTACGCCGTACGTGCATCGATTTATCGAATTTTGATAGTTGTAAACAAAAAATAAATCATTCATAACAATTATAATTCGATATTAAAATGACTTCGAATACGTAGATAAGCCAAATGTTCCACGGATTTCCATTTGAATCAAAATAAGAAAATATTCCCAAAATAGAAGGTGTCATCTTATTAGATAGTAAGGAAAATAAACCGGTTAAGGGGTTAACAAGTAATATAAATTTTTTTAAAAATCAATTCCTACTTAGGTAATTTTTATTTTAGCTACTTTTTATTAAATATTTATAATTATTATTGTTCTCGTGTTCCTATTTACAACAGAAGGAGGGGTGCAGTAGTTTCTGAGGGTATGATCTCTGATTATCCTATGGGAAAAGTCTAGCTCACATACGTCACAAACCCTTTTTTAAAGGACAGACTTCATTCATGCATTTCTTTCACCCACATATCGTAATTTAGACCTAGAATAGAGAACGATTATTTCTGACCCAGTAGTCCCAGTGGTATTATTCTCAACATGGACAACTTTGTAACCACGGCAGACTTAACCTCCACCACCACACACACAGTTTTCAGCTTGAGCGTTCAAACTCAAAATCGGATGGATGTTAATCCAATGCCCTACCAACAAGACTATCAATGTATAATATTGCACTTAATATAAATAATTGATCAAAAGCTATACTAGCGTTGAATTTTCAACCCCAATTGAGAATAAGTCTCCAATTAAGGCAATGCAAAATGCGTGGATTTTCTACAGCAATTTGAGTAACGCAACACAGGTTAGAAGTTTTTAATTTTCTTTATTCTGTATTATTTTAATTCGAAAGCACATCAAAATAAATTGGAAAAATCGATTAATTAACACTGTTTAATTTTAAATGCATAAAACATTAAGAAAATAAACAGAATAGTTTGAAATGATGGGCCGAAAACATGTTAAGCCTAAGCTCATTGGCATGGGGAAAAAACAATAAAGCTGAAGTCTTATTCGTTTGGCAGTATCGCACCATCCTTGATTTTTTTTTCTTTGATAGGGCAAAATCTTTTAGGAGTGTTTCCATTCTACTCCTGACGAAATACCAATTATTTAACACTATTATTTAAATCTATTATATCATTTCAAAAACTACACCACAAATCGGCACAAGGAATTATTTCTAATCGTTTAGTAACCCCTAAATAAGCATATAACAGTGAAATAATAAAGTTAAAGCAAGTAACAATAAAGCAGGTGTTTTTGTATCATCCTGAAGAAAATATCAAGAGTCATTCTCTATATTCAATACTCCTTTATTAAAAAAATTGAAATCAAGTTAATTCTGAAGTTAATAAACAATTTCCATTAGCAAAGCGCATATTTTACAACCTTCCCAAATGATGAAAGGCATATGAGTAATTTGGGAAGAACTTTGCATTATAAATTTAACTGTAACGCTAGCCTTATAAGCAAGATAACATATACGAAAACGAAGTCAACTATTGTATTTTGGTCATATTACTCGGCCACAGGCTGTACAGGCCCAAGTGGGTTCGTATCGTGACCTTCAATCGCTACATTGGTGACCTTGACAACTCAACCTTTCCGCAACTGTCGTGGCGTCATCTACCCGCAGCAAAATCGTCAGACCCACCTGACGTAACAAGCAAACAAACAAACAAATCGTCAGACTCACTTGACGAACAAGCAGCAACTCGCCATAACGCTTGGCGCCATACAAAACTTTCGCTTCTTCACCGACTCACTGGTGGGGGAATACTGTAGCGTTAGCCTTATAAGCCAGATAACATCTACGGGACCGAAGTCAACTTTTTGGCATGTGGGTATGTTACTCGGCTACAGGCCCTTGCGTCGCAGGTTCGTACCTCGATTTCAATAGCTACATAATAAAGATAAAGGCATAAAAGAATGAATTGGTATGTAATTCATTCAAAATAATTATTTCTAAGCAGAATTTTTATTTCTTACACTCAACCAGTAATCAGACAGTCGGCAGGCAACGCATGCACAGAAAGAGACTGATTTATGCTTGCAACAATTTTGTAAGATACATTCTGGCATTTCATGCTTGGCTATGAATTGACGCTTTGACTTCCCTGAATTTCTATTTAGTTTAGTGCTTATCGTATTATAACGATGGATATTTACACAAAGAAACATAGTAAAATGCATGAAAAGTACAATATATTTAAATTTGGAAAAGTATAACAAAAGAAATGGCAAATAAAATGAAAAGCAATCCTTTCATCAGAAAATCAGAAAGTAAAATATGTCGGAATTAATCTATGATAAGTGATCAATTTTCCCCACCGAAAAAACCCACCGAATTCTACCAACGCATACGCAGTAAGAAGGAAACACAATATAGTGCATGTTGTTATCCCGTCGGGACATTTACTTGCCATCGACTGAACAGAATTTTTCAGCTTTTCTGCGCATGCGCTGATTACTGATCGTCTTTTAAATGGTCGAGTGTAAAGCAGCACTCAAACGAGGTTAACCCCGGCTTTCTGGCACAGAGGCAGCGCGTCTGGTGTTTTGTGAATCCTGGGTTCGAGTCCTGGTTTGGGCATGGTTGTTGTTCTGTGAGATGTGTGAATATGCCCCCTTGTAAAAAGGGGTTGTGTAAGCGTGTGGGTGGGTGTTTAATCCTCATATGAGCTAGAAGTCAAACTTCTGCCCTCGGATGCTCAGGTGTCCATACCCTCACAAGCTACTGCACCCCTCTTTCCTCGGTAAAAAGTGGACACGACATCATCATCAAACGAGGCTAACTATTGTCTGCAATGAGAGTCAGGCCTATTTCAAGAACATCAGGTGAGCCCAACGGGTTGATAGTAAATGGTTCTATTATCGGGCCCATTGCATTATTGTTAGCCCATTGCAAGCACGTAACCTTCTTGAAGTAGGCGTGACCTTCTAGTGCGCTCAATAGTTGACCTCGTGTGAACGCTGCTTAAGACCGGCATTAGCGAAGTAATTTATCCACACTGTATAGCCATAGTCACAGTTAAGATCTGGATAAAAATCCCAAAACCAGCAACAAAATAAACGCATCCATCAAGACTGGATAACAGTGCGAACTGACCACATAGATAATAGATATTTTGAGCAATAAAAAAGTCATATCTTGGGATTCTACCTCTGCAATCTATATAACCATAAGATCATTCATTAACTAAAAATTATAAAGAAAATGACGTGAAAAATAGGATAGAGTTAAAACGGATAGCTTGAGCTATTATATAAATCCCAAAACACCTTTTTGATGCTATAATTCGAAAAAAGAAGAAACATTACTTTTCAAAGAATGTGGCCCGTTTTTCACATGCTTTAACAGATTTAACATAAGGAATGCTAATCGTTGTAGCTGTGGAGAAGAAAGAGCAACAATTAATATGGCCACAACCTTTTCTCACAAGACGATGAACTATTTGAAGAAAATTTCAATAACTAGAAGACAGAAATAGTTTGAAAAACCTCTCTAGAAAAAAGATTCAAAGCCTTCTTGAATTTTATGCCGAACAACAACACTCTTATAAATGGTCCACCAAAACCGACTTATAACAATATTTAATCATTGCTTTTAAATTCAAAACCGATAATAATAATATTTAATCATTACTTTTAAATTCAAAACCGACTTATAATAATATTTAATCATTACTTTTAAATTCAAAACCGACTTATAACAATATTTATTCATTACTTTTAAATTCAAAACCGATAATAATAATATTTAATCATTACTTTTAAATTAAAAACCGATAATAATAATATTTAATCGTTACTTTTAAATTCAAAACCGATAATAATAATATTTATTCATTACTTTTAAATTCAAAACCGATTCTAATTTTTTATTTAATTTTAGAGATCCGATTTTATTAATTTTAGAGATTTATTAATTCGAGATCCGATTCCATCAAAAAACTGTCGAGTAAGGGGTTTTGTTGCACTTTACATTCGTCCGGGCCAAACGTCCACTCACATGTGTGGTATGGTTTGGAGAGGGGTGTGCCAGTTCAGTTGTCGTCCTCGTTATCTGATCACGGTTCAAAATTATAAGGTTTGTCCCAAAATAACGGTAGTGTTGCTTCAGCGGTTGTTAATATAACTAAACTTTATTTGTAATGAATTTATTTCTTCCTCGTGATCTGGGCGTCCTGGGTTCGAGTCCCGGTTAGAGTATGGGTGCTCATCTGTGTACTGTTTGTGAGTTGTGTGAAAGGGGGCTTTGCAAGTGAATGTGCGTGTGTGTCATCCTCATAAAAGCCCCCTCTTTCCGTTGTAAAGTGAACACGAGATCATCATCATCAATGAATTTATTTGTAGCCCGAAGTCAGCTATTTAGTATGATCGCAAGTCAGTAAAAAAGATACTTCAACTTCAACTATTCAACCAGATGGGATGAGCTAGTGTGTACAAACAAATTTTGTTTGTTGTTGTTGTTGCTAATCCCAGATGGCCCAGCAGTGCTATACCATCTCCATAAAACCCAATGTTTCCAAAAAGTCCAGAAATAGAGCTGAGTCTTTGAGTATGTTGTGCTTTGTAAAATGTTGACAGTTTAAAATGTGAGTGGGAGAAGCCGGAGCGCTCTCACACCAATGGAAATACTTTTGTCCCTTTTGAAAAGTGAGGCCTTTAATATGTCCACTGATGAATCGAGAGGGGGCTGTATTTTGTTTTCTATCGCCCCTGGTCTGGAGGGCCCCTCTAGGACAATCTCTAAAGTACCAGGAGTTGATCGGAGGAACACGCCAAAGCTTATTTGTCTCCACTTTTGCAATTGAGGAGATCTTTGTATGCGTGAGAGTGTGGACATCACCAACCTCATCGGTGGTAGCCGCCACAGCAAGGGCGTCAACTCTCTCGTTTCCTTCAAGTCCGATGTGGGGAAGGACCCACTGGAAGTGAATGATATGCTTTGCAGTAAGTCGATGGATGGTTTTTAGAATGTTAAACAAATTTTGTTTAGTTTCTATATATGAAATGCATAAAATGATAATTTATTTTGAAAAAAGAATATGCCTGTGATACGAGAAAACGAGATTGAATTTAAAATGACTTTAAGTAATTATATTTAAATATTAAACTTATTCCTTTTTTTAAAAATTAAAAATATATTTTAATTTTTGTACTTTCATCAATATATAATTTTTATATTTCTATTTATTATTTTATTTATTTATTATTGTAAATTTATTTTTGTATATGTCTACTACTTTCACAGTATTCTGTAATTTATTTTGTAATATCAATAGGCATTTATTATTTAAAATTTTATTACTTTTGTGCAATTTGGGTTTCACATTATAACTTTTATTTTTATCTGTTTAGTGCAATTAACCGTTTCAATGCAGAATTGCGTTCATTAACCCATAGGCTAGTTAAATTGTTCCGTAAAATAAGCAATAAACAAAACACTTCGATCGAAATCATAAGGTGAAGATAATGTCAGTTTGCTGCTTTCCTTACTATTAGAATTCGTACAGAATCTCATGATATAATTTTATGTACGGGGACATTTGTGGTAATAAAATGTAGAGTAAATGCATCCCAATAGTCTGAATAAAATTTATAAAAGATTATACTATTTATGATGAATTTCAAAGTACCGCATGATCTTTAAATTTAATTTTTTACTACCTAATAAGAGATTATATTTTGTATCTAGAATATGTTGCAATATTGATTCAATTAGAAATTTTAACCCTTTTCACTCGATGGTGCCTTTTGGACACAATTCAAGATGGTGCATCTTTTTGACGCTTTATTTATTTATTCTTCAATTTTATTACTGAAAATACCTGCAGAATGGGAAAAAGACGGAGAAATTCAATTTTAAAACACACACACACACACATTTGGAGCAATAAACAAGCCCTTGTATATTGAATAATTATGCATCGAATTACTTTTCCGAATGCAAAGAGTTAAAATGCTTATGGCTTTTATATAATGTAATTTTTGTAACGAATGATTCAATTTCACTTTTAACCCTTCGCACTCCGATGGTGCCTCTGAGTCATCATTCAAGACTGTGCATCATTTTGACGTTTTATTTATTCATTTTTTCAAATTTAACTGTTAAAAATGCCTACATAAGGGTTAAGAGATGTAGATTAATTTTTCAAAGAAATTAGAATTAAAAGAGTTATGTATATTTTTCATAGCAATAAATAAATCTTTGTATTAGGTGTATTATTTTGCATCTAATTATTTTTCGGAGTGCGAAGGGTTAAATATAAGAAGAGATAACTCGATGTTCGAATGATGCAGGTTATGAGGGTTAAGTGATTAAACTGGAAGTCAACTGCTGACGACTAATAATAGTTTTAGACAGTTTATCATATTCTCACTATATTGGTAAAATCCCTTCTTTTATAAAAATATCGATATCCTAAACATTTGCGATAAATATATAAAACAGTTTGATGACGGTAATTGACAAATACTCATACTCTACAATTTTATTATGATATGCTATTTATGATACTAAAAATTAATGTTTCTATAGGAAGTTTTAAAAGATTCTAGAACCTATTTCATTATATAAATGCCTCTTAAAAATAACTTTTATCGTGTCGAGTTTTAAATTACATTTTCTTTCGGATGGTACCTTTTGTTAGTAGTTCAATGAACGGTGCCTAAATAATGTTAATAGTTTGTCTTTTTTTATCGTATACATATAGTATAGAGACATTAGAGTTCGTCAGAAAATTCGAACATTAGATTTTGACGATTACACCCGTTTACAACTTCTATGAATTCGAAAAATACCTTTCTGGAATATGTAATATTTAATATATATATATATATATATATATATATATATATATATATATATATATATATATATATTTGCGGGACAAATGCAATAAATAACTTTTAAACGACAACACAAAACGAAATTCGAACTCTTGTTTATTCCAAAACCGCAAATCGCAACAAGAACGGTTTACAAAACTTGTTCTCAAATACAGCGTTGAGTTGTTCTTCTTATGCACAAAGAGTTGATTTGTTACAAAGGGTAGCAACTCAAGTCTAATGTGAATATCTCATGCATAAGCAATAACTGTTTAAAGTCACAACTGAATTATCTTTTACACAAAGATACTCCACAACGCTTTGATTTTGATGGGTGAGATTTGATATATGGGCTTATCACCAAGTTTGTGGATTTCTATCAAATTGTGAACAAACTCCCCTCAGAGGCAGCCTGTCCGTCCGGCTGTTCCATTATAACTTAACACAACTGCAAAACGAAGAGAACTATAATATATAGAATTCAATGGACAGAATTAATGTCTATAGTGTTAGACTCCTGCCAAATTTTGCTCCAAATTGAGAGAGATTGACCGTCTGTCAATCTGTATTTTCAGAAACATGTAAAAGCAATAACTGAAAGGTGGATTGACTTAAATAAATCGTATCTGTTGTGTGTTTCACGTGACTAAATTTGATTTCTTGGTTAAATATTTTTTTCAACTGGTCGAGGAAAAAGGCATCAAAAATACAAATTTGATTTTCAGATATTTTTAATACACGTCAGAGATGAGATTAATTGGCGAAAAACTTGCCAAAGATAACACCGCCATTCCAGTAACAACGCTAAATTCACGCCAAAGGTGAGTGTTTTATAATGCCAATATTATATAGTGCTTGCCAATGCAAGGCAAGGCAAAGTAATCATTATCATAACATAATTATTAGAATAAATGCGAGAAAATGTTGATGTGAATACTCCCTCTGGTTTATCTCGATTGGTACATACGTATTATCCCGTCAACTATTTTCCCCAAATAAAAAAACGGTCACCAATTTCTCACTCTCGCGCCAAAAGTGGCTTACTACTTATTTAAAAGCAATAAAGAATTTTGGCCACCAAAAGGAAATTTGGCGTGGTTGGCGCGTCATTGTCTTATCGACGGGATAATATGTATGTACCTCTTGATTCTAGGAAAGGACTAATAATATGTTTCTCTAAAAGTATATAACTGAAAAAGTAACTTTTAAAAAATATTATTTTCAGAATTTCTTGAATTTTTTTATCATAGATATTTATAACGAAAAGGATCTTAAAATTAAAATTTACTTATTGAAAGCTCTTTAAAATTCAATCATTTCAAACAGATTTATATTCTTTCAGTTTCTGGAGAAACAAAAATTAAAACTCTCACCTTGCATTTAAAATAAAACACCAAAATCCTATTTTATGATACTCTAACGTTATCTATTTCAGTCATCCAATATTTACGTTAGAATCGTTGTTTCTGTTTTAGAAATATGTGTGCATCTTTTAGCCTTCAGAATCATTCCTCTCTTCAAACATTTTCAAACTTTCTAGACGATTCCGAGATAGTTTCTGTGCCGTGTTTACCCATTTATTGTAATGTTCCGGAAAGAAAGGTTTTAATAAAACCCAGAAAGAAGTATTAAAATTAAATGCGTTCCTAGGGGGAAAATTCTGGGAACTATTAATAAATGATAATTTCCTAATTTCCAAAACTTCTCACTCGATTTTAAGTTTTTAGAATAAATAATGAATGGCGGAGTTTTAATTTAAAATGAGTCATAAACAACACAAAAAGAATAAACTGGTTAGAATTTTATTTTGCTACAGTTCTGATTGTAAATTAAATGTTTCTAAATTGTACTGATAATGAACCTCTTTTTTTTAATCAAACGTTTTAAATACATTCAATCAATAGAGAACAAAAATAGCATACAACTAAAATTTTAAGCTTATTTTTAAATTTAGTTAAGTTTTAAAAGATAAGAAACATCTTGTAAAGATTTTTCTATAATTTTGAAATTACCTGCTGAAATTCGAAATATGTTTATATCCGATAGGGTTTATTATATTATTTTTTTAAAAAAAAAATAATTTATATTACTTACAGATTTTTGACTTTCTTTTATTCGAAGTGTACAAAATGAAATTATTGTATTTGTTAAAACAATATAGAGAGTTGAAATTTTGACGAATTTCCCTATTTCTGATGCCCGTATTTCTAAAAAACACGTTTTTGTGATTATACATCTGTACTTATCTTTGTATGTGTTTACAAATTTGATTTAGAAACTGGATAGAGGAAACTGGTAACTCCGAATTTGCAAGTATTTACTCCAAATTTGCAAGTATTTACACCAAATTTGCAAGTATTTACTCTAACTTTGCAAGCGTTTGCTCTAACTTTGCAAGCGTTTACTCTAACTTTGCAAGCGTTTACTCTAACTTTGCAAGCGTTTACTCTAACTTTGCAAGCGTTTACTCCAAATTCGTAAACATTAACTCCAAATTAGTAAACATGTGTTAAATTTTAAACTAAATCATATCCACAGGAAGTCTGTCTGCCAGTCTCAATTCAAATGAACCAGATAATTACTAAAAGTAAAAGACAAGTAGTAAAATTAAAATTTAATTCAGAATTTGAACATATTAATTATTGATGTATACCAACGTTTGAAGAAAATTTAGTCAATGTTTTGATTGTCTGTCGGTCTGCACATCTGTGTGCATACAAATGACGTAATGCAAAGATGAAACGACTTAAATAAATCAAACGTAGTTAACCGTTTGAATGCGGCGAAGAGCTATTGCGCTTCACTTGCCGTA
>JAOUZG010043272.1:3969936-4006953 GCA_026289955.1 Argiope argentata
TGGGTAGAGATATAGCTCGGGACTTTGTAAATTTATTCTATTTAAATCCGAAATGACCATAATATATTATACTGTCATTTCGAATTACTTTTCTGGCTATATAACTGAATGGTAGAATTTAATAAAGAATAGAGCGGCTGGATTACATCGGTGATAACAAAAGGAAATATTAAAAACATTTAGTGAATCGAATAGCTACAGAATAACAGCGTCTAGAGGCACAAAACGATATACAACTTTAAAAAAAAGCATACAAACTCGGTTAAACGTTAATAGATCTACATATCGTCTGCGATTAACGTATAAAAAAGATACGATTCCGATTTAAAAACTTGAATTTAGTTGCCAAGTAAATTTGCCAATATGACATAAAATCTTGAAGAAAGAATCCTAGGAGCACACAAATGCTGTACAATATTGTATGACATTGATTAATATTGTTTAACTCTTTGCACTCGGAAAAGTAATTCGATGCATAATTATTCAAAATAAAAAGGCTTGTTCATTGCTCCAACTTTGTGTGTGTGTGTGTGTGCGCGCGCGCTTAAATTTGAATTTCTCCGTCTTTTCACCATTATGTAGGTATTTTCAATAATCAAAATTTAAAAATAAATAAAACTTCAAAATGATGCACCGTCCTGAATGGTGCCGAAGAGGAGCCATCGAGTGCAAAGGGTTAATATTGTAGAATAATTGTTTAATATCATATAATATTGCACAACATATAATATTCCGGTTTTCTGGCGCAGAGGTAGCGCGTCTTCCTCGTGTTCTGGGAGTCCCGGTTCGGGCATGGTTGTGCTATCTGTGAGATGTGTGACTATGCCCCCCTGTAAAAAGGGCCGTGCAAGCAAATGTGGCGTCTGTGTAGCTAAGTCGTACTCTTGGCTCTAGTTGGCGCTACTTCAAAAACAAGATGCTCCTTTTGACTTAAATCTGCTGCTGTATCAGTGGGGGGGGGGGCTTATCCAATATGGCATGTGCCATAAGAAGCAACAACATAAATAATATAGTACAACAGGCTGTGATACCTGGGAATTCTCTGAATCGAATTGCAAAATGTATGAGGAAAGATAGGAATTGGGAAAAAAAAACAAAGTCAATCTATATCTTAAATACAGAATATTCCAGCAGTTTTCACGATAATATTGAGCACAAAACTCGCATGTACGTCCTCAAAATTAAAGGATGGGCAATCGTAGTGTCCACGGTAAGCCTGGGGAGGGGAGGAGGACAACACCTTTACTTAGAATAAAATGGAAAGTTTCGAAAAGACCCTAGAGCAGCGGGTGGCCTGGTGATAAGGTCTCGTCTTCAGAACAAGGATGTTTCAGGTGCAAGACGCGATTCTGCGGAAGAACCGTCGTGTAAGAGGGTCTGACGCATGTTAAATCCATCGAAGCCACTCATTCTTCCGAAGTGTGGTGTGGCAGTTTAAAGGGGATGCGAGCTCAGGTGTCGTCCTTGTCACCTGAAGGCGGTTCAAAATTATTTGGTCTGTTTCGAAAATAACCCGAATGCTGCTTGAAAATGGAAAATTGATATAACTAAACAGAATTCGGGAAGATCATTTACACTAATTTTTATATTGATACTTTTTTAGATCTTATTGCTTTTTGCTATAAGTTTGTGTTTTTATCAAATTTAAATGTTTTTAATGTTCAAATGTTTTGATGTTATCAAATCAAAATGTTTTTATCAAACATTTTTATATGTTAATGTTTTTATCAAAATTTATATGTTTTGTGTTTGTAAAAATGAAGTGGTGTAATTGGTTTTAGATTTTTGGCATGCTAGAATTTTAATGTTCTACGCAGTTATGTTTTTGCTGAGAATAGAATATTTTAACCATTTTTGAAATTAGTTATTGATTGATCTATTGATTGTATTTCACTTTAATTTCTTACTATTGGTGCTACTGTTAGAGAATTTCATAAAAAATTGATTATTATTTCAAAAATATAAATCAGTCAAAGCATTTCTATTATTCTACTGAAAATTAAATTTTTTAATCAAAAATAATTACCTAGAAAAATCATATTTCAGGATCCAGAAAAATAATGCTTTATAGATATAAAACATTATTAGATGCATTAAAAAAGAGAAGTCTCATCATTGATCAAAAAGGAAATATGAATGTGATGAAAATTCAAAATTATTTAGAATAATCGAATTGACAAATACTTGCTTTTACCATTTATTCAACGATTTTTGATTTTAACAAATTGCTTTTTATCGTGTCAGAATATGATGTTATTTTGAGAATGAGGCTTGTGGCGTCAACAAAATTCCGTAGGCGAAAACTTGAAATTTTATTATCTACACGATCCTTTCAAAAAATCGTTGCCATTAATAATTCGTTGCCATTGCATTTACAAAAGTTCCGATTAAAAAAAATAAGTTAACGACCGCAGCAAATAAAACCGAGAAAAATGTCATTTTGAGCACGTGATTATATGAAATGAAGTAAATGGGAAATGGGATTTTTTTAAAACAATTAATGCGAGACAAAGTTTTTTTATGATCGTTTGCAATACTAAAGTGACTCATCCAATGAAACCATTAAAGTGAATAAAAATATAATTTCAATTGATCGAGCACGTGGTGCTTGGCCGTTAGAGAAATGATGTTTTGACATGATGCACTGAAATATGCATAGCAGATTTCATTTTAATCTTTATTTTCAATTAAAGCATTCTCTATAATCGTTAGTTCCTTTAATTTTTAAATATAATGTATATCTTTGAAAGTGCAATTCTTGTTTAAATATTTGCGTTTTTGATTACTTTAAAATATTTTTTAATTTGTTCTTCAGTGAAGTGTTTATATAGTTAATCTTGTTTTTACGAAAAAGTATTATTGCTATAAGAGGAGAATGCATTTATATAATTTTGTGATTTATTTTCTGTAAAAGAATGTTTATTTTTCTATTTACAAAAGGTCCATTGTTATAATGAAATTGTTTTCCTTTATTTTTTAAGAATGTTTTTATTGTGTGCATATACGATGGTGAATGTATTTTTATAATTAATAAAATCTGACCTTGAGACTTCGATGAATCTCTACATTGGAGATCTCCCCAAATATGGGTTCGAAAGGCAAATTTTTAAAATTATGTTAATTTGTGCACCTGGCCTAGCACAAAAATTGGTTAATTTCTATAAAATTTGGACATAATTCATTGAAGGAACTGAATAGAAAATGAAAAGAATGAAATTTGATATTAATATTTATCTGTAAAATTTCATAAATGCCTTTCAGTTCTGAAATAAACCATTCAAAGCAGAGGTGGAGTTACGGAAATAAAAGGATTCCGATAAATATAATTGTTATGAGACCCTGTAAACAAAATTGTATTGTTGCATCATATTTTGGATCCAGTTTTAGAAATTTAATTATATTAATGTATTTAATTATATTAATTAATGTTTTTTTTCTTCAAGAATTAAGTATAAGCATTTTTTTTTCAAGATTTAAGTATAGACATTTTCCCCTTTTAAAATTTGAGTTTAGATATTTTCCCCCCTTCAATATTTAAGTATAGATATTTTTTTTCCTTCAAGATTTAAGTATAGATAATTTTTTTTCCTTCAAGATTTAAGTATAGACATTTTCCCCCCTTTTAAAATTCAAGTATTTGCATTTTTTTCCCTTCAAGATTTAAATATAGACATTTTTCCCCCTTCAAGATTTAAGTATAGACATTTTCCCCCTTCAAGATTTAAGTATAGACATTTTTTTTCTTTTAATATTTAATTATAGACATTTTTTTCTTTCAAGATTTAAATATAGACATTTCCTTCCTCAAGTATAAACATTTTCCCCCTCAAGTATATATCTTTTTTGCAACAAATATAAAAACTTAAAATTTTTTTTAAAATTGTGCTGTAAAATTTTAAAAAATATCAGACAAAACAAACGGTAATTTCTTATTATTCAAAAGTTAATATTTTTTTACAAATAAAGAAAATCGCACACAGGTACACATTTTTAAGCTCTGAATTGCAGCTATAGCAAATTTTACTGTTCTAATTCAAAAGGTTTATCTTGCTGAATGTAAATATTGCAACTTATCATTTATTATTAGTAGAGATATAAAAGTGGGATTATATTTAATTCGAATCCATGAAAGAAATGCATCTACAAGGATGTGCTGGTATGTGTTTAACACGCCAGATTTGTTTTTGTTATGGGAAGAAAGGGAAGAGAATGTGTGACATGTTGACGTATCTCACATCATTGGTATCTGAAAAAACAGGAAAGGAAAGAAAAGTAAATCCTATTATTCTCGCCGGTTTTTATTGTTTTAGTCTCGCGTTCACAATTCCAGACTGTATGATTTAATACACACAAAATAAATAATTTGAAAATGACCTTAGAATTTCAAAAACGAATTACATTGTAAACTTTTCGATGAATAACATCCCGGTACATTAATCATTTAAAAGAATAAAACGCTTAGGTTGGAAAAATAGCAGCGGTCACTTGAGATGTGAATCAAACAGCTTAGTGTACATTTTCTATTGATAAAAATGGAAAATTTTCATATATTTATTTAATACTGTTATGGATGTCACTCGTTAATATAAAGAAGTTTTAAAGGCAAAGTTTCAGGAAATTAGTTCTGTGTTATTTAAAAGTAATTGCAACCTATTTGTTATTAACCCATTCGCTGCCAAGCCTAAATTGTATGAGGTTATTCCCATTGCCATTTCTGTTGTGAGTGTTATTGTTTATATAAGTTTTATTATTTCAAAATAAATACACATATTTTGTCATAAATAATCATTTACATGTATAGAAATCAAACACGAGTATACTCGTGTTTGGCAATGGAAACAACTCATGCAATTTAGGCTTGGCAGCGAATGGGTTAAATAAAGTAGAAGTTCTGTAAAAATAATTTATTTGTAACTTTTTTCCAGTTTTTAAACTTTTATATCTATGTTTGTGGCCATAAAAAGTTTGCAAGTTTGACAAGTTGTACGTTATAATATATTGAAAGTATCACGAGTATATTCGTGCTAGCAACGGGTAACACCCTGCCACCCACGAGTATATTCGTGGTTGGCAGTGAATGGGTTAATAAAAATTTATTTTTTTAATAAAGAAAATTTAATATCTTTGGCTGTATTTGCAATAAGTGCAATTATGATCGCCCTTTTAATGGCATTTTTTTAAAGATAGTTTTTTTTCTAATGATTTAATTTTAATTATTTTTTCAGTCGACTTTCTATAATGTTCATAAGTTGCACTTTTCTTCTTCACTTTAAAATTATATTGACTAATATGCTGTGCTAGTCGTATGGCTAGCCAGACATATAGCATGGCTAAAGAACATGAATACGCAGAATTTTATTCCTGTATCTACTAATAAGTGTGTGTGTGTGCGGGGAGGAATCTAATTTGAATATGACAACCCTTTTGCTCGGGCACGTATGTAAGTTTGTGTAATTTTTAGCTTTCTTATGAGTACAAACGTTTTCCGCACTTAATTATTATTTGCGCATGAAATTGTTTTGGAGAAAAACTCAAATTAATTTTTAAATTTAATAAATTTAATTTTTGGTGAATTGATGCCTTCCTAAATGATGTAGAAGAAAAAAAATTAAATCAATTTTCTTCAAACCATGTTAATTTTTCTATAAGAAATAAGATTTCAAATGTAAAATCATTAGAAATTTTTTATTTAAAACTAGCCACTTTTGGCGACCAGTTGGTTCGACAGTATTAATGCTCGCTAAAATTTTCATATAATATTTGATGTAGCTGTGTCTGATAACAGATTTTTCACCAAAATATTTTTAAACCAAACAAATTTTGTTAATCATATAATTCATTTAAAGTATTATTTATTATTATTTTCTTCAGATGATCTGTTCACTGTACTACTCATCTTTCTCTTTCTATCCGTGCAATGATTGTCCTGGAATTGATATTTTACTTAAATGGTGGAAGGAAAGATCTAAAATTGTACGTTTTAATAGAATAATGTGATTCAAATTTTCATAAATGTAAACGCACTAAACAAATAAAGACACAATTGGTTTTCAAGAGATGTGAAAGTTTTAAAACAGTTGGAAAATGCCCGCACAGAGGAAATAATGGTGACACACACCACCCTTCTTTTCTTTCTACAACCCCTTTTTTTCCTTTGTTATTCTTTTTTTTTTCTTCCCTGCCCAGACTTCATTTTGAGCAGGCATAGATTAAATATCCATACAGACTAATAATAAAAGCAACTATTTTCTTTCTTTTTTAAACATCCCCTTATCTATAAATGAAAACCAACTGACTTCTTGTATTTATTTCTAAACAAATCATAATTTATTACTTCCTGCTATCTTAGTTGGTGTGTGTGTGGGAAGGAAATGAAGATTTTTGGCGGGAAAGTAAGAAAAGTGTCGTTTTAACTATTTTCCTCGCAGTTTTTTCATTTTTTCTCTCCATAAGAACCATCTTCGTGTCTTAACGAAAATATTTTTAAAAAAATTAGCCGAATCGGTCGAGCCGTTCTCTAGTTTTGCGCTTAGCAACGCATTTCGTGATCCATTTTTATGTATAAAGATGATTTTACCCTATACTTTTCCCTTATTTTTTCGTGTGTGTGTGTGTTCAACAACCCAGACCGTTTGACAGACCAAATATGACACAAGCATATCTTGGAAAACTGAAATTTGCGAATTTGAATGTTTAAAAAAATTGTTAATTGGAATTTTATTTAATTCAAAATTAAATTGTGTTATGGCGATTTTTTCTGCGATAACTTTTGAAAATATTAGCTGTAAATGTAAATTTCACGATGTTCCAAAATTTTAAATTAATTTTTTAATATCAATTTAATACTAGTGCACGTTTCTCCTAAATTTCAGTACTTAATTTTTTAAAGAAAATTTTCTACAATGAATTATTTTTGCTCATAAATTCATATCGATTTCATTGCTTCAAAAAATATTTGATTGCATTATTTTTTTTATTGATGAAAACTAGAACAAGAAGGAATCTGTTTAATATCTGTGTAGTTTATTGAATGAAAAAGAATATGAAGTTACAATACCACTAACTTCGAAGGCCTATGAACTGCGCTTTTAAAGTTTTAATAGAGACATGATTTCATAGGCCAGGTCTCTATTTAAAAGATTTATATACACAATTCATAAAGTACTTATATGATTATTAAAGCAATATGGCACTAATATCTGGCAATTTGAAGGAATCGGCGATGAAATTAAATCTAAATTATTTATCTAAAATTAAATATAATCAATATTTCCGCGGAACTGGTTGGTAGTCAAAAGAGAATAGTTGCATTTATAATCAGCTAATTATCATTAACCCTTTGTAGTCCGATGTCGAGTGTGACTCGACATTAACGTTTTATTTATTTTTCAAATTTAATTGTTAAAAACGCTTACATAATAGTAAAGAGATGTCGATTAATTTTTCAAAGAAATTCGACTTAAAAGAATGACATACATTTATTTTTCATAGCAATAAACAAATCTTTGTATTAGGTGAATAATTTTAAATCTAATTTTTTTCGGACTGCAAAGGGTTAACGAAGAAAACATTTCTTTAAAAATCCCGAACATATAATTTCTTAATTTCAAATTAAACTTAAATCCTAAAAAATACATGTAAAAAATATAGTAAAAAATGCTGTATTGTAAAGAGTAAATGTGGTTTATCAGTAACTTTCTTTCTTAAATTTGGTATTCAGATATTATATTATTATCAATATCACCTAACGGATCTTCTTTTAATTTGCTGGATTCTTTAGTTATTCTCTTCATATAAAAACGGAAAGACAGCAAACTAAAATTTCACTGACGATAATTGTCAAAAATAAATAAATAAATATTTGTTATCTTGTCTATAAAAGTGCTTAGTTAATTTTATTATCATAATTTTAACATTTTTTAAAAATGTTTTAATATTCAAATGCACGGGGATGAACTGATAGACAGACGTCCCGAGTTACAGATTTTGCCCAATTTCCGATAACAGTTTTAGTTAAAGATGAAATACAAAATTTAATTTTTCAGATTTATTACGTTTTTGAATTGTTGAGATTTCAGACTGACAAACTTAATTAAAAAAAATATTACTCTTTGGACCCTAAGAAAGTCAAAAATTGAAGAGTTCATAGACCTCTTTAGTTTGAGTGCTTCAAAGTTGCAGTACTTTATAAATAGTAGTATATATATTTCGTATATTTCGTATATTGCAGTATATATGTATATATAAGTATATTGCAGTAAGTATATATACTTCGTATATGAAAAATTAGAAATAGAAAATTTAAAACATAAAATAGTGTAAATAAAACAATTTGAATCGATTAATTTAAAAGTTTCTGTAAATATAAAATATGAATTCGTATATTCCAGGAAGATAAAATTGTTTTGTGATATGAAAATACATTTGAACCTTATATTTGCGATAAGGATAGAATCTCATGAACAAATAAACAACCAGAAAAATACATTTTAAAGTTTAGTTATACAGCAGTTATATATTTATCGATACATATTTAAAAAGTTATTTTTAATGCCGTATTTTAGGAAACGCATAAAAAAATTGCATGTAAATAAGTTTCAGTTCATGCATATTTTTTATAGAACTTAGAATGATCTTAAGACGAACTTAAATCACGGATTCACTTGAGATAATTGGAAAAAGTATAAACACCTTGCCATTCTAGGACAAAATATTCATGAGAAAGTAAGCGGATTTTTGTTTGAAGCATTTTGAATTTTTCAACATCACGAGCTTCCGATGTGAATTATAAAATTGCGGTGAAAGATCTTCAATCTGTACGTGGTCATGATCCAAATTTTTCAGAATATATTTTATGTAAGTATTCAGTCAATTTAAGCAAAAATTGAGCGGAAGATTTTTTTTCCATATTTTGAATTAACTATAGGTCCCAAAATCACTCCCTAAATGCACATGAAAAAAACAGAGATCATGATCACAGAAGTTTAAAAATATATTTTATAACATACGTCTTACATCGAAATTAAAAGAATCGAATTATACTAAATTATTCGCTTTATTTAAAATTTTCTATTTAAATATTAAATCAATGTTTATATTGATTTAAAATTTACATCAATATAAATAAATTTTAAATCAATTATTATAGAGATTTAATGTCTCTAATAAAAAAATTTAAAGCCAGCTTTACGAAAAATTAGTACTTTGAATTTTATGGATTGCATCTTATATTATTTTTTACCCTTTTAGTTGAACAAAAAATAATTGTATTCAATTTTTTTAAAAAAAAATCTTTACATTTCATTTTAATGAATTTGCAGCTATCATAAATTAGAAATTGTTGGAATTGCTTACATATCCTATGTTCTATGGAATCTATTTTCAGCTACTAAATTTTATAAAATAATTGCTTTTAGAACATTTTTATAATATATATTGATAGATATTAGAACGTTTTTATAGGTTATAATTTTTACTTCAACATATATAAAATTTGTTACTGCATATGGAAAATTGTTAATAAGAGTTATAAAAGAGAAAAAAATTGTTTAGAAAATTTATATTATAATACGTTTAACAATTTTAAGGTGATTTGATGCCTACTTTTAATTTGAAAATATACCCTTTATCAAGATAATTCTTTTCTGAAATCTCATTTTTGATAATAGTTCTCCTTTTTTTAATCTAATTAAACTTTTAAGTAACCAAAAATTGCTTTAAAAATTGCATTCTACTTTTTATTTAATCTAAAATTAAAGTAATTAAATTATTCTATTTAAATTAACTCTACTGTATTCCATTATATGTTAGATATAGAAATATTTATTGAGTGTTATTAAAATTAGGAAATTTATATTTTATCACCCATATAAAATGGAGAACTAAATTATATGTATAAATTACCTTTATCATGTTTTTAAGAACAAAATTAAGGATAAGGGTGTTATAATTTAAATCTATATAGATGTTAAACATCTGTTATTTTCCTGAATATCAATAAAAAATCCTGTCTTGAAAGATACAAATGACCGATAAATGTATATTATATATATGTACCTGTCCTCTTCATGAAAGGAATAACAGAATATCATTTTTTCTTCTGTTATTTAATTGTTCTTCTGAGATCATAATTATTTTTCTGAACTTTAAAAATAAAGGGTGTTTCCGTTTCCCTTTTTTACGAATTCTAAAACACTTACATTCAAAATTTTGTTTAAAATTTTATGTTGATATACCATAATACGTTATTTAAAAAAAATAAAAATAAATTATCATTGTACGATAACTTATCTACATATAATTATTATATGGATATACTATGGGACTAATGGCTACTGGTAAACTTCAGTTAACAAATTTTCTAAATAAGGTAAATGTATAAAGGATTTTTTCGGTACATTTTCTTATGAAAGAGGAAGCATTAGTTTTGGCCTACCAACGGATTAACTAACACAGTGAACTTAGATTAGATTCATCATTTAAAATTTCAGGAGAATAATGATAAAACTTTTTATTCATTCAAGGAAAATAATGTTTAGAAAAAAATGACAACCGTTCATTGATCTTGGCTTATAAAAATGATTGAAGTTGCAATAAGAAAAAACGAATAAAGACTAATGCGGAGTAAATTTTCTAAATAAATTAAATGCATAAAGGACTTTTTCGGTATATTTTTTACTAAAGAGGAAGCCTTAGTTTTGGCCTTTTAACTAAAAACACAATGAACATAGATAAGGTCTATATATTAAAATTTTATAAAAATAATTATAAAACTTATAATTTTTATCCATTCATGGAAAATAGTATTTAGAAGAAAAAAATAACAATCGTTCATTGATCTTGGCTTATAAAAATGATAGAATTTTCAATAAGAAAAAAAGAATAAAGACTAATGCGAAGTTGTCAGAATCACGTGATCTCATCACCACCCACATAAAAGAAAACTCCGCACTTTTGCTTTCATTGTTTTGCGGGGAGCAGTTTCGCGCATTTGCTAGACCCCTCCCCTCGAGTTTGATGTCAACGGTACCTGATTGGTGCGCCTGCCGAGAAACGCGTGCGACCAAAAAGCGCATCGCGCGCGAACCTTTTCGCACAACATTTCTCGCGAGGCACCCTCGCCGGACTCTCTTGGCTCGTCAGTGCAGGCAACAGGTGGGATAAAGTTACAGTGAAAAGCGAGCAACTTCCATATAAAGACTAATGACAGTCGTCGGAAATTTGTGAAGTAAGATTTGACATTTTTTTCGAAATATTATTTTTCGTGAATAGACGAACGATAAAATAAAATTTAAAAGAAATTAAAATTATTTTAAGATAAGTTTAAAATATAATATACTTTGCCAAAGTCCACAGTGTCGAAACTGTTGTAGAAAAATATTTTATGCGGCAAAGTTTCTGGCGAAAACAAGTAATAATACATATTCCATAATGTTATATTGAATGGAAATCGTATACAATTTAAGAAAATGATTTAATTTTCAAAAGCAAATTGCAGTTGGGCGAAATTTAGCAGTAGTTTAGTGACTTTCTCATTTTTACTTATTTATTTATGAAAAAAACCGAAGTGTGATGGATGATAGCTCTTATAAATGAAAAGTCACTCAATAATACTTTTTGGAAGCAGAATTGGGAAAAATTCTTACATTTTTATTTGCTAATACAGAAATTAAACGAACAAAATTTCTGAAGCTTTAATCTACTTTATTTTGGAAGACTTTTATCCAAATAGCTGCTTGCGAACATTCTTTTTTCTTACCTGTGATATACCAATATTACAAAACTGTTCAATTATTACAAAATTGAATAATCTTAAGAAACAATGGTAAACTAGAAAGATATCAAAACCGTGGCAAATATGGTGATAAGGAATTGATTTGAATTGATTTAAAGAGAAGAAATATAGCTCTATTGCGTAAGTGTATATATTTTCCCAAGCTCTTTAGTAATAACATTACCAAAAATGGAAAACTCAACCAAAAGTTGGCCAACAACTATTTCAGTCCACTTAAAGAAACACAGCATGATGGGACTGGGTATTGTGGTCACTCCTAGACCCCAGAATCGTGGGTTGTTAATCGCAGAACTGACCAAAGGCAGTGAAGCTGCCAAGAGTGGATTATTCAGACCAGGGGATGTAATTCTCAAGGTCAACAACAAAGATCTGTCACAGTTGCCGTACGAGCAATGCCTACAGATTCTGCAAGACTTACCAGTCGATCAAGACGCCGAAATACTGGTCCGAGTGCCTGACGGGTACACGACAAGATTGGTGACGACCTTCAACGAAGACGGCATGTCTCATACTTCGAGGATCACCACCATGGTGTCGAATTCTCAGTCGCCATCCCCACAGAGGAGGAGGGAATCGATTTCTGAAGACAAAATACGCCGCTTGAAGAGCAGCTTGGTCCAAAATGATATTATCTGCACATCGCCAAATGCGGGCCAAAAGAATTATAATGAAAAATCTTCTAACTCGCTGGTGCCTAACCTGAGACAGAATGGACATGCATCCAGTAATCAACCGTCTCCAGAAAGACCAGCAACGCTGTCGGCCAAGTAAGTAGATTTGAAAGAATATTCAAAATCCTTAGTCTATCAAAATTTAAATAAAGAGGACTGGGAACTCCCTCCTCCAAATTTTGAGAATCACTCAGTTAGGATATTTTTATGCATATATATCAAAATATAAAAACATCATATCTTTAATAGATTTTTAAAAAGAACTGTATTTAAAAAAATTAAAGTATATATATATTTTAAAATTTCAAAATATTGCAGGTTTTCCAATTTTCAATTTTTTAAATATATTTCCTTTATTACTCAATATAAAAATTTTTGGAATAAAGCTGCATAATTTTGTAATTTTTATGCAATGTTTTTTAGAAATAATTTCTAAATATAAAATACATATAAAAAATTTTGGAATAATGCTGCCTAATTTTGTATTTTTATGCAATGTTTTTTAGAAATAATTTCTAAATATAAAATACATATAAAATTTTTTGGAATAAAGCTGCATAATTTTGTTTTTTATGCGATATTTTTTAGAAATAATTTCTAAATATAAAATACATATAAAAAATTTTGGAATAAAGCTGCCTAATTTTGTGTTTTTTATGCAATGTTCTTTAGAAATAATTTCTAAATATAAAATACATATAAAAATTTTGGAATAAAGCTGCATAATTTTATATTTTTTATGCAATGTTTTTAGAAATAATTTCTAAATATAAAATACATATAAAAATTTTGGAATAAAGCTGCATAATTTTGTATTTTTTATACAATGTTTTTTAGAAATATTTTTGATTTTTAGAAATATGAATTAATTTTTTTAGAAATATTTTTATCCATACTTACTGAATTTTCATAAGAATTTTTTTGTTATTTGGAACTAAAATTGACTGTGAACTATCAAATCAAATTCTAAATGTAAAATGCATATCTTATTTTCTTTTAATATTTAAGAGAAATTTAGTAATAAATCTATTTAATTTCTTCACAAATTAATACACCTGGAACATTTCAAAGTCATTCGCATGTAATTACAGAATCATTCTGAGGAAAGAAATAAAAAGGTGCTCTATTTATCTTAGGTCTTTGAAATATTCATTTTATTTTACAATATCTTTAAATATTATTTTGGTTGGATATAAATATATTTTGGTGAGACAACAATAAAAATTAAATTTCATGTTTCTGTCCATTTTTACCCCTTATTTTGAAGTTTATTACTCTCGTAATGTTGCATTTTATAATTTTTCTTTCGACAAATCTGTACTTCTAATTAAGAGTTACAAATCAGTTTTCACCTCTTCTTTGTTTTCTGATATCTGATGTGTTGTATTGTTTTTACGTTTCTTAGCATATATTACTTAAGAGAGAAAGTCACCATTACCATCATTTTATGACAAAATATATTAGACAATATCTTATTCATTCGCTGTATCTACAAAAAAAAAACACACCTCCTTTATGTATATACTTATCCAAAAAAAATGTTGACAGCATTTTTTGAAAAGTATTATAAAAGTTGGTTAAAATGAGTTGATAATAATTTGCATAAAAATGGCTTATTAATCCTTTGGATACATTTGACGCATCAGAATGTTCCATATTTGCTTTTATTTGTTTCCATTTTTCTTTTCTTGTAATTCTAGTTAGCTTAAGTCAATGTAATGTTGCAATATATATTCTAAATAATAAATAAATAAATAAGTTCTTTCCGCCTTCACTTTTTTTTAAAAAACTAAGTGCGCTTCAAATAGATAAATCGTTTCAAATAAATGCGTAGTGAAAAAGTTAATAAATCTTTCAAATATTGATAATTAACCAAAGTATTAAACCTAAAAACAGTAAAATTAGAATATATATATATATATATATATATATATATATATATATATATATATAATATACTTTAAACTTCAAAACTTTTCCAATTTGATATTAATATTTTTTTGTGGTTAGATTTCATTCTATTGAGTTCATAATTGAATAAAGAATAATTTTTAAATTTTTAAAAATTCCACAAAATTTAATGTATAGTATATAATATTCAGATAGATAAGTCAAAAAGTGTATTCAGTAATGGAACGAACAGTTATTGGACACTGTTTTTATCTAAAATTAAATTCGCAGAGGACGTAGAGAGCTCGTGTAATATATGAAGTATAATAGCTCTCACCTCTTTGCCATATTACGTTAATTGTATCAAATTTTCAAATCGCCAATATTTTTACTTTTATATTACAAAAATGACATTTTTTTCTATTTTTTTTGTATATTCTTTATTTTATTAGTTTAAAAAGGAATGTACTCTATGAATTCTAGAAAACCATATTCTGAATAGGGGCAAATAAATTTTTGCTGTATTTCTTCTGGTTAGAAGTTGTATATCTAAAAATAATGTAATCTAAAATTGTAAATTTGCACTGTTAAAAACCTTCGATTAATATGATATATACACTTAAATGTGATTGGGCTTATGCACAGTTTTAAATAGTTAGCTGGAATTGCGGAAAATAAAATAGTACATTATTAATTGTATTTTCGTAAACTTTCCCAATAAAAAATATAATACATTTTAAGTAATATTTCTGAATCGGCTAAAAGTCCAACAATTCTCACGCTCCATGTGAGAGATGAAAATTGTCCAGCCAAGCACATTCCTTTAAAAAGATCCCTGTGTTCCCCTTGCCTGTTTAGAAGTATTTTGTGGAAATTCCCATCGAAATCTCATTATATAAGCACTGTGAAAAAATATTTTCGCTATCAAAATCTTACCGTATTTAAGACCAGGGATAATGATTTCCCGCTCTTCTTTACGCGTCTGCTTTTCTGCCGCGCTGTGAGCAGACGTGCCTTGTCCTTCAGTTTGTAAATAAAGCCTGCTTTCCGTGATTTAATAAAATGAACTTTAAAATTCAAAGTATCACCTATGTCTTCAAAACTGCCTTCTGATTACCACAAAAAATAATACATTATATATATATATATATATATATATATATATATATATATATATAATATTATCACGTAGGTACATGAGCGTGCGACTCAATGCCACACAGAAAGTAAATCTAAACCCATTTATTAATTCAACTCAATGAGGGAAATACAGATATAAGTTCTGCACACTGAGACTGAGAGAGCTTCGGCTTTTATACCAGAAAAGAAAGTTCCAGATTACTGTTCTGGAAATAGTACGAAAAGTACATAACACTCATCTGGTAAACTAAAGAAATGTCTAGAATCTTCTGTAACACGAAATAAAGAACATAAATTAAGGAATTTAATAAATATTTAAAATAAATTTTAAATCTTACTGTCACTACCGGGATTCGAACTCTTGATTATAAGTCAAATCTGATGACCATGGTGAGTTGATTGCTTCTGTTCAATGCGGCCGTCTTTACCTAATGTTAAAATTTGGCCCATGAATTTAAAGGCCCCTTGTATAACTCAAAACAGTTCCTTATATTTTCATGTGGAATTTTTAAATATATCACCGTTGTTTTTAACAATCAAATGGCAATTCAAAAAATATGCTGGAATTTCTGATAAATCATACAATTGTCATTTTCTTGGGGGTTAATGTGAGCAAAGATTTGAAGTGAAAGCCAGGATAAGAATGCGCGGCTTTGATTCATTTTTCTAAATTTCATTCGATGGAATTTTTCCGTTTTCTGACACTTTTTCCCTCATGTTCCGCTTGAGTAGGATCTTTTTTCTGAAATACACAATTTTCTTTCGAAAGAAATCATAAAATATTTATATATTTACCTTTTTATGGTTTTGCTGCTGATTAAGACCAGCAAAAGCAATCTAGTTTACGAGACATAAACCAGGATGCTCCCAGAAAATTAGTATTACAGTCATTCAACAAGCAAACAAGAAGCACTCTAGTCTTCTGCTTGGCAGGCAGGTATAATTTTGATTATATCATACCAAGGTTGCGTTTTGTTGAAGCTTATTACTGATATTCTTAGTAATGTATATTTCAGATGCAATAAGTTATTCGAAAAGTATGGATTCTCTGACAAAGGAATACTAACCGTGCCAAAGTTATTGAACTTACTTTTTCCACTTAATTAACAACAAAAAAATAATTTCTTTATTTATTGAAACTATTTGCAATAGAAACTTTACATGAAGAAAATATTTTTGGTTGAAAGCTATATACATAATTCATGTAGGCAAATGTGTACAGAAAATTTGGTTATATATATAAAGAAAATTTGGTTATTACATGTTTTTTGGGGGAGGATTTCTCTAAGTCTTGGTTAAATTTTGTATAAAATTTACTGTAAATGAAAGAAATAAAAATAAATTATAAAATAATTTGTACTTTATATATTTTTAAATAGAAATTTTATTTAAAAAGTTTGTGATTACTATAGATATATAAAATATACCTTTTGATTTACTTAAAATGTTGTAAAAAAATTGTTTTTGACGAAGTAAACCAAGAAAAAATTAGGACGAACATTATATTTTTCACTTTACAAGATTAAACGTTGAAGTTTTCTAAATTTTACGAAATTAATATTAATTATTAGTTTATGTATAAATATTAATTTTATTATTATATGTATAAATATTAGTTTTATACATATTCATCTGGAACGGGACTTCTTTTTCAAAATGTTAACCTTAATTTCAATGGAGTTAAAAGCCTAGGAATTTTTAGACAAATGAACACTTTGAAATTTTAAAAAGTTAGAAAATTGGAATATTTCACTATAAAAAATGCAATTTAATACATTACTTTAAATGTCAGAAAATTATTAAAAACAGGTTGTAATAAAAACATTTTAAAAATATGATCTGTAATTATCTATACTTATAAATACAGCCTAATTATTCATTAAAAAGAGCTACCAATTTAATAGAACAAATTTATTTATAAGATTGCTGATTTAAAAAAATCAGATTTAAATGATTTTTTTCCTTTTAAAGAAACAGCTTATTAATTTTATTGCATGGTATATTTACTTCCCATGAAATAAATAGCAGCAGAAAACGTATCTTTAAATGTCTTTAAAACATTTTATTAATCCTCACAAATTAAAAAAAATTATAAATGAATAAAAATAAATTCCAAAAGATATTACTTAGCAACCGTTTGCTATTTTTAAAAAAATATTTATGATGTTTGACAGTGCAAACGATTTTCTAGCAGGATTATACTGTAAACTTTGGCTTACATTTAAATAACAACCTGCCATTTATTATTTGAATTACCGATTTATGAGTCGATACTTCAAGAATCGATTATAGTTTTTAATGTTCTGAGCAAAATGGGGTAATTATGATATTTACACGCCATGTTTGTTTTGAAAAAAACGTAACGTATTTCAAATATTTACTAATTACAGGCAATTGAACTTAATTCATTCGATTTCAACAATTCTCGATCGCTAATGCAAAAATGTTTCGATAAAAAACTTTACTAGGAAAGTGTGAACTAAAGTTAAATAATGACGAAGCTATTTAATTAAAATAATGTACAGATTTTTCATATAATCGGAATTTGAGGATTTAAATCTTGCATTCTTAGAAATAAACTGCCAAGAATTTTATGACCCAATTGTATTTGAAAATACTAATTCCGGAATTTTACATTTCTAGAAGATATTTTTTTAATTTTATAAATCGCATAAAACAGACAATATTCTTTGTAATAAGGAGAAAACGAAAACTGAAAGGCATTCCATACAAAATTCTTTTTGAATAAGCAAACGATTTTCCTAATTTGGTTATTTCTGAATAAAATATGTAATTTTATTTGAGACTGAGGATTATAATAAGACAACAGAATTAATTAAGATTAAGATTAGTGGTTTATACCGGAAACTATACTTAATGTTTTTCTTTCTTTAAAATTATTCAACGCCTTTAACGGAATTTTATGTAGATTAATCAATAAATACTAAAAAATATGTCTATTATATAAAAGATAGATAATTTAAAAAGAATTAAATTAAACTCATATTTAATTCTAATTAATTCAAAGAATTAGTTCATTAAATAGTTTTCTGTAAAGTTTTTTCAATTTACTATTTTATGTATAACCTAAATTTTGAATAATAAATATAAAAAAGGTTTAGAAATTTCTGGGTCTTCCTCAAATTTTAATGTGAAATACTTCGATTTTAGTAACTCATTAACTGGGGATTATAGCAGATGAAACTTTGTAATGAATTCTATAAAGTTTTTTGGGGGGGAAAACTGGAATTTACATGGAATATGCAGATATAATGAAACTAAAGGAATTTAAAATATTCTGAAATATGTCTGTGAATACTATGTTTTAATGCAAAAAGAGAAATATTTCAATAAGCATAATTTATTTTATAGCAATTCTAATATAGTAAAATTAGAATAATTTTCATTAAATAATTTTTTAATATACATTTTATGACCTTTTTATTTCGAATTTTTCTAATATCGCTAAATTTATAATTTTTCTTTTTAAATATAAATATTATAGAAAAAATATTGTACTTAGCAGTTCTATATAAACGAAAGCCATTTCGAATTATTTTCACAAAAATGTCTTTTACAACTTTTATAAAAAATCTATTTGGAGAAAATAAAAGTTAAAAATATCATTTTGTTATATTCCAAATTTCTAATTTAAAACATACTTAATATTAATTTTCTTTTATTATTCGATTGCAGAAATTTTTAAATGTTATATTTTCTTGCATGAAAATTTTTTTGGTGGAATTTTAAATATTGTTGGTACAAATTGCGCATAAAATCATTCTTTTCTTTTTGTTGAGTTTTATTTCCTCCAAGAATGAAACATGTTTGAAATATTCATTTTTTAATATTTAAAATCTATATTAAACGTTTTTCTTAGAACTCGTTACAACAATTTTGTACTGGTAAGTACAACGATTTTTTTTAATATGAAATTTACGGAGGTCAGATGTTTTTCAGTAATTTATATCACTAAAATGACATCCTCGTCCATGTCAGCTAAATAAAAAAACCAAAAACAGTGAGGGTTTTTTAATAACGTTATAATGAAATATATCAAATTTAAATATGTTGTATTAAATTTAAAGTTAATAACGGAATATACTTGCAGTAATAAAGTTAATAAACTACATTATAATAAAGGAAATACAATTAGGAAATAAGTAGTTAAATAATTACATAAATTTTACATCTTTCAAAGGAAAGCGCTCAAATTTTAGAATCGTGATTTAAAAATAAAAATTTATGGGATATAAGAACAATATTTTCTTGAGACAGAAATCTAGAACAAGATTTTGAAAGGTATTTTCTTATGTAGAATAGGTATATTCTTACAGTATATAACTTAAACTTGGAGTTCTTTAAATCTTCCACTACTATTTATAAATTCTATAAGAGAATTTTTAAAAAGTTTTCTTCACAATACGAACGTTCTTACTTCAATTACTGTAACTCATTCAGTAATTTTAAAAGATATATTAAAAAGCATTTGATTTTTTTCCTGCACTGAAATAAAATTCCAAGAATGTATAAGAAATACATTTTTGACGATTTTAAAATTTTTACCGAGTTGTTATATGGTTGTAGAAAAAATACCTATTTTGATGAAAATGGAACAGTAGATTTAAATTCCTAATATTCAGTAGAAAAAATTGTCTCTAAAGAGAAAATTAAATCCAGTATCAAAGAATTTAAGTCTGTAGAATTTTGTGAATCCTAAATAAATCCTCTGACTACGCTTATATTCATAAAAATAGTAAAGTTTAAATGAAAATGGTGATGGCATTTTCTATTTAAATTTATTTTTCTACATTTACTGTATGCTAAAATCATAGACGGTATATTTGTTTGTTCAAATATGAAATGGGTAAGGAAGAATATAAAAAAATGTGCAAAGTTAATTAAATAAATTCACAGAAAAAGTTTAGTTTATAAATATATCACTCAGAAAAATTTAAACTAGTACAATGATCTAGTAAATTAAACTAGTACATTAAACTAGTACTAGTTCAATGAAGTATAGTAATGTATACAGAAGAAAACGCGCCGGGCTATAAAACTTTAAAAAAATTGGATTCTAACATGAGTTTATAATTATACTTATCTTTAGAATTTACCAGAAATTCACATTACAGGAATAACTGGTTCTATATTTCATCAAAATATAAAATGAATGGGAAAACGATATCAAAAATAATGAAATACGAATTTGACGACAGTTAATTGCTGGAATTTAAAAAGTATATCATCGAATCAATTTCAAAATCTTCAGAACACAATTGATCTTTTGAAGAAAATATATATTTTGTAATTTTAATAATCTAATTTCTTATTATATACATATATTTAAATTTTTAATTATTCATTTGATATTTTTTAAAGTTAATTTTAATAAAAGAAAGAATCTTTTGTAAATTGTCAATATGAATGTTTTAAAAATATGCAATTAAAAATTGCTGGCGGATTCAATAAAAATACCCGAGACAAAAATGTGGAAGGCATTTTTTTAAAATTGCCATCAAACCTTTAAAGCAGATTTATGTAAAGTAATCCCTTGTAAATGATAAATTTTCTTTGGAATTAGTTCTGGAAGACACCAATCACAGATCCAAACTTTGCTCCCCCTCTTCAGAATTTCATTTCATTATTTATTGAAAAGCATGAGAAAATAATATATTTCCCGTTTCTTGTTCATATTGTTTCTTTTTTGTTTTAAATATTTGAAAAGTGTGAGATATTATCCAACTCGTCTGAGGATTAAAAATGCAAAAGTGATCATCAAGTCCAACTGTTTTTTTCCCCCGATTCGAACATTTTCTTTCCGACGATTTTTTATTGACAAATAACAGGATCATTTTCCAATTTTCTAGATGTTTTTTCCATTCATCTGTCACCATACGGCACCTTAAAAATATTTAAAAGTCGAAAGAAAATACATATAAAAACGTTCTTTTACTTTTTAAAGTTCTTCCATTTTGGAAATGTAAATTTAAACAAATGTGCTGGATTTAGGGTTAAAACTTTTCAAATCTGAGTTTTGGAACTGGAAGACATTTAAATGTTAATAAACAAATAAGGAACTATTTATTCAAAAAATGCTCCATTTGAATGATATAATGTTTTAAGGAAGAAATATGGAAGCTGCTGTTTTCGAGCCATATTTATAGCTTTTTAAAAAACTGATGGCAAACAAAACATTCGTATTTTAAAATGCTTATCCACTTCAAAAAAGAGTCTCAAAAATAAAATATCAGGAAATAAAAAGAATCGCGGATTTTGTATGCAAATCGTATCAAAGATTTTCTGGAAATCCTATCAAAAACACTTTTGTTTACTAAGAAATATTTAAGTCAACTTCAATGGAACAATCTTTGGCGATTAGTTAACACGAACTGGTTTTGAACTAGAAAAAATGTAATATTTCCACAAACGAATAGGAAAAAAATTCACCATGTATTAAATTTAATGGAGATGTAAGCCTTTTACAATAAACAATCGATAATCTTGGCAAATTATGCCTAAAAACTTTAAATTTTAGATGCTTTTAAAGGAATTCTTTAGCTTAAATTCTTGAATTTTTATAATGGCATTTTTATTTCTGTTATATTTTAGAAAAAGAAACGTTTTAATTTTCAGAGAGACTTAATTTGTAGATTATATTATTGACTTCTTATATCAGTGCAAATATGTAAACACAATTAAGAAGTATAAGTATGAACATATTATTAAGTCGAAAGCAAAGTTATTTTAAAAGTTATTAAAACTTTAACAATTGTGGATTTTGAAACAGAAGGTATGCCATTTTGAATGTTGTATAATGTTGCGCTATATTATAGAAATTAGTATATTGCTGCGGACTATTTTTATGTCAGAAAATGATATTGTTTTACGAATGAGGTTTTGTGGCGTCAACAAAAATCCGTAGGCTTAGATAGTAAAAATTTTATTATCTGCATTAATATCTCAAAATTCAGCTTTTAATAACGTGATGCCATCCTATTTACAAAAACTCTGATTTTTAAAAAAAGTTGACTACAGCAAATAAAACATAGAAAAATGTAATTTTGATAAAGTGTTATATGAAATAAAATAAATAGGAAATGCGATATATTTTGAAACAATAAATGCGAGACAAAGTCCTTTTGATCGTTTGCTGTACTATAGTGACTCATTCAAGGAAATAATTAAAATGAATAAAAAATATAATTTAACTTGCACGAGCAGGTGGTGCTTGGCCGTTCAAGAAATAATGTTCTGACATGATACATTGAAATATGCACAGCATATTTCCTTTTAATCTTTATTTTTGTTAATTTTATGCAGTAAAATGTGCTCTTTTCTTATATTTTAACAATAATATAATAAATACTATTTGTAGAATATAGTATTAATTCCATTAGTAGTAATATAAAAAAGAAGAATTTGAGCTTTAAATATTGATTCATCTGTTATCATTATTGTGAATCTACATTTTTGAAACTTTGCTGCGAAATGCTTAAAATTTATATTAAAATAAAGTTATGGTAGAAAATGCTGCATGTTCTATTAATGCAACCACACAATTTTGCTCTTTCCTTAAAAGGTTAAAATATTTCAATGACAAAGGTTTATTGTGTAGCAATTAGTGCTACCTTTTAGCCGCTTTGCTAATTTTCCTGTTGTGTAACTTTTACTTATCCTTTATATGAGAGTTAACCCTTCTTTGCATGATGATGGAAATTTCCATCATAATATTTAGTCAGCAAAAAAAGGTACTCAAAACCCTTGTACTGTAAATTTGTTGTTGCTGGCAACTTTTTAAGCGACTATTGCGTACAAAAAAACGCAGTTGTCAAAAAATAGCAAACGTCACTGTCAATTACCAGGCCTACAACTAGTCATTCCGCTGTTTGTTGTGACTAGAAGAAATGAGCGAGATTTTAAATTGTTTTATGGAAATTAATTTATTATTAATAATAATTAATTAATTAATCATACAGAGTAAAGAAGATTTAGTAAAGAATATTTTTTTATTTATTTAGTACTGAGCTAAATATGTGACAATGCATGATGATGTAAATTTCAATCATATTGTTTTTTACATAATACATATTTTTATTTACACCAAGATTTTTTTAAATATTTTTCCTTTAATCTAGAGCATTAATTACATCACCCTAATTTAAAAAAATCATGCAAAGAAGGGTTAACTTCGTTCTCAATAAAGAAGTACAAAAATAGTGATCCTATAAGTGACAGATCTTTTTTCAGAACAATATTAAAATTAAAGATATTTCTCCTTTTTTTACTACTTTAAAAATTTGAAGTAGTAACTCCTAAAATGTATTTAGAATTGCGTGGCTAAAACAATAGTAACCAAAATCGGGAACTTTGAATACTATCCCTGATCCTATAATAAAAAAAATTATAACAATAAATTCACGAGTTTAAATTTCAATACGATTTTCCCGATTTAAAACCAGAATTTAAATTTCAAAGATATACGCTATGAAGGATTGAAAATTATTGAAATTTCCATTATTTTATTATAAATTAAAATTTTAATTATTTTTATTGTTGTGTGTGCAATTTCGAAACAAGGAGATAAACTACAGGAAAATATGAGAAAATAATTTTATCTGAAGGGGTGCATTTGATAGAAAAAATTCAAAACGTATCTTCTTGCATACCAAATAAATACTATTCATTCACGGAATCGAAAACTGTCCTCGCTTCTGCGCATGCGTCAGGAGGCATTTATTTAGCAATAAAGTGAACTCGGATTGTTCGCCAACTTTAGAAGCGAAACGAATTGAGAGTAACTCGTGATAATTTGAGAAAAGGGTTTTAATTCCCAATAAAGTACTTTAGAACAACTTTATTTACTTCGTGGGACCTAAACATTAAATTTTGATGAATAAAATAAAAACTTCTGTTCCTAAAATTTGATAATTCACATTTTTACAAAATAACAATTTAATTTTTAAGTTAAACACTTCTTTTTTTAATTTGTTATTGAATTTTTAATAACATTTTGTATTCAACTACTGTAGATAATCTTGGTCACATTTAATACTATACAAAATATTCTTTGTGCCACTTTTGAAAGATTTTTTTGCCACTTTAATTAATTTGAAGATAAACAATCAATACACAATCTTGAGTTTAAACAGTACGATAAAAAACGACACGATACTCACATATAAGCGTGAAAAAAATGAATGAATAGGTATTTCATGGGAAGGAATCAAGGTCAAAGAATGACGAATTACGGAAATGTGCTCATCCTCGCCCTTGAGCGAGACAGAATTGTCGAAAAGTAATAATCTCAGGATACTGAAATGAAGAGTAGAAAAAATAACTGAAATACTCTTTTTCCAACTTATTTTTGAGAAATTAATTAAAATGGTGGGTTATGTTGGTTTAGTTCTAAGTATTCTATGCTGTTATTTTGTGTATGTAATAGTATTCCAATAAAAATTGCCAGAAATTATAATGTTATTCTTAAATAAAAAATACTTATTATAGGGCTGGGAAACTTAGTCGGTAGGACGTTGGATTCATATCAATTGGGCTGTGAGTTCTAACCCGCCAACCGAAGACTCTCCGTGTGTGTAGTGGCTGACGCACGTTAAATTTTTCATGGCCACTAAGTCCTCAGTGTCGAGAGTAATGCCACTGGGAACTCAGGGTTAGAGATGATCATTCTCTGTTTCAGTATAATAATGAATGAATGAAATGCGCCCTATAGAAAGGGTTTGTGATGTGTGAGAGCTAGAATTCAGGATTCTGCCCTCGAATGCTCAGGGACCTAAAGTACCCTCACAAGCTACTGCACTCCCTCCTTTCGTTATACAGTGGAACAATAAAATAACAATCCATTTTATATATATATTTACAGTTTGGCAATACTATATGCTATGTTTTGTCTATCGAATTGTTTGCAGTTCTGAAATATTCCATTCACACGTTAACATATTGATAGAAAATGGCTCCGTTTATTAATTTGGTCTGATATATAGTACTTATACACATTAATGAGGATAAAAACCATATAAAATACGCGTCATTTAAGTTTTTCTGCCAGTTAATATATTTTTTATTGATCCTTTTAAGCTTCCTGAGAACTTTTTTTCTATGTAAGTGCTTCCTTCATTTAATGTTTCTTTCATTCCTATTATTATTCATCTGACTGCTTGATAAGCGTTAAAGGGGAATTCAGCACTTTTTGATGATAAAATGGTTGATTTGTTGATAAAATGGTTGAATAGAAAACTTAAACCTCAAAACCACACCAAAAATGTGATAGAAAGTGAAAACTGCGCCAATTGTTGGCGAGTATCTTCCCTCTTGGCTAAGAGTTTTTTCAATCTAAGCCACTGACTAAAACTGATATGACAAATATCTGAAATTATTGCTTAAATACGAAATATATTTTTAAAGTTTTTATATAATGTCAGAGTGTTTTTATTTTGAAATTTTCCTGATTTGTTGATAAAATGGTTGTATAGAAAACTTAAACCTGAAAACAAAACCAAATATTTGACAACCAAAAATTTGATCGAAAGTAAAAACTGCGCCAATTTTTGGCGAGTGTCTTCTCTCTTGGCTATGAGTGAAATTTTTATGGTAGATATGCATGGTAAAGAAGCTCCTTTTCCTATTTTTACAAGCTATAAATACTGTTACCTGGAAAGATAAATGAGCTTTTTAAACATTTCTATTCGGTAGTTTAGTAGAAAGTGTGTAAAGCAGGTGTGGCCTACACCTCAAACCCTAAGGAGACCACACCCTCAGTTAAGTTTTAAAACCTGCCACCTTTTAAATCGAAGTGAAAGTTTCCTTTCGATAACTTATTAGTGACGACAAAGATCTGAAAACTTGCTCGTATTTGTTTACTTACGTGGGATCAAAGAGATTTTTGCGCGTTTTTCCTAAATTTATAAACATAAGAGTCGAGACAAGTAATTGTTTTCTTCTGCTAAGGCAAATAAGTTAACATTTTAAAGGTCATCCGACATTCTATTCCATAATGGGATGTTTCAGGATTCATTTGTCGCAACGTGTTTTTGAATTAGATATAGTTAAATAATTGTGTCGAAATATAATTTAAAAATAGTTTTTTTTTTATTTTAATAAAGTCAAAAATGGCATGTATGAAAATAAAATAATAAAAAAGTTAAATCTGAAAAGCCAGAAGAGGTCGTTCTCTGTTCCAGATCTAAATTAAGATCTGTGGATGAATGAATGAAATGCATGAATTAAGTCCGCCATGCAAAAAGGGTTGTGACGTGTGTGTAGCTAAGTCGCACTCTTGGCCCTAGGTGGCGCTGCTGAAAAAAAAGAGACGCGCAATCGGCTTAAATCACTATCAGGTCAGCCGGTGGGTTTAAAAAAGTGCCATAGGTAACAACAAGAAGAACAAATAACAGATTATAAACCAGAAAAGAATAACTTCCGAATCATTGAAAATAAGTTGAATAATTTATAAACATTATAAACGAATTCCGGGAATAACAAAGATTGAGAATTGTTGTAAATGGAAACTGAAGTTCGGAATGGAGATATAACGGAAACTATAAAACTATTGGAATTGTAAGCACTTGTATTACCAGCTCAGGTGCGTTACTTCCATAAGCCCTCTGACGGCGACCAAGCGTTGGATACATTTTTGAATTAAGGACTGCCCAAATTCAACTGATAATTCAGTGTGAAAATATTTCTAACCCTAATAACAATTGTTAAAAAGTTGAAATTCAACCATTCAAATGAAATAAATCCCAATATAATTAAAAAAAGGAGAAAGCTTACAATATCTACAGATTCGTATTTAAAAAGATTAAAATGAAATCTGCTATGCATATTTCAATGCATCGTGCCAGAACATCATTTCTTGGACGACCAAGCACCACGTGCTTGTGCAAGTTAAATTATATTTTTATTCATTTTGATCGTTTCGTCGAATGAGTCGCTTAAGTATTGCAAACGATCTAAAAACAACTTTGTCTCGCATTTATTGCTTAAAAAAGATCACATTTCCTATTTATTTCATTTCATATAATCACGCGCTCAAAATGACAATTTTCTAGGTTTTATTGGCCGTGGTCATTAACTCATTTTTTTAATCGGAATTTTTGTAAATGTAATGACAACGCCTAATTAAAAGCTGATTTTTTTTTGAGATCCTTTTTTTATTTTTCGCCTACGGATTTTTGTTGACGCTTAAAACTTCATCCCAAAAACAACTTCATGTTTTGATATGATAATGAGGTTTTTATTTTTAAGGTATATTGGAAAAACATCCTAACTATTTTGATAAGATTTAAACTATACAGAATTGCTATCTAAATGAAGCTATTGCATATATTTCTAGAGATGGTCATTTCACTGATATTTATTTTTAATTCTTAATGATAAATTTATTAAACTAAATAGGTTATTCTAAAGTTTATATTTGTTTATATACATTTCTTTTACATGATGGTATCAGACGATTTTTTAAATATATTTTTAAAGATTCATATCAAAAAGAAATTTCCTTTTTATGAATATAATAAAAACATTAGTTATTTGTCTAAAACTGTATAATTTGCTTTAAAATGCTAAACTCAAATTTTCGCCTTTTCAGATATTAAATTATAAATAAAAGCATTCATTTATCCCGATAAAGAGAAGAATATAATCAAATCAATATTTAATTTTTTTCTTACTTGAGTTTAAAAATACATTTTAAATTATCTTCCACAAAATAAAGAAAGTGGGAACTCTGTCCTTCCTATTATATTGTCTCATTTGTCTGATTAATATTTTCTGGAAAAATTAAATGTCTAAAAAATATTAATTGTTTATATGATAAGAAATCATTTTTATTAATCTGCTAAAAGCTTTGAGTGTCTGAATTTTGTTATATAATTTTTATTTGACGAATTATTCTTTATAAATAGGGCATGTTGATAGTGTTCAATTTCAAAGAAAAATATTGACATTTTAATAACTTTTGTGTACGTCAACAAAATTATATTTGCCTATTATTTTTTAATTACTGTTATTTTCCTGACTGTGACTTTTAGAAGGTATTCATTCGACTTATGACAGAATAGTTAATTTGTAAACTCTTAAAGTTAGATTTATATTTACTATAATTGTTTTAAATGAAATAAAGAGGTTTGCAGCTTTGATTAAAATTTGTTTAGCGGAAAACCTTATAAATATATTTTAAACAAACAAAAAGTTGACTAAATTATGAGGTTTTCAGCATCATCATTTTGAACCACTCAATGATTATTTAGATAAAGTGGTTTTTGATTGGAATCTTGTTTCCAGGTAATGTTCAAATAGTCTATAATTGTCCATAATAACTCAAATGCTTCATAATTTTATCAGTTGTGATCGTATAAGAATAGAATTTTTCATTAAAAAAGTTTGGTTAAATATTATTTTACTTAATATAACTAATACAAGGGGGAATTGTATTAAAATTTAGATTTTCCTTCTTTGTGATATATTTATTGACACTAACAGGACAAGTAATTACTTCATGAAAAAGTGAATTGTGGAAAAATTATACGCTCTATTCTGTGCAAAATTTCAAAATGGGCAAAATACAAGAAATTATAGGACACCAATATTCTCTAGGTTGATCCGTAGAGAACATCATCTCCTTGGCACACTTTTCAATATCGCCAACTCCCTGCCCTCTTGCGTGCTATCTCCCGGAGGAAGATATCCACCAATGACAACTTCGGGTTGCCATATTTAGCACTAAATATCCTTGGCGAAAAGGGGTGATGCTCTCTCCTGTCGCACTTATTCTTTATGTAAAGCCACGGTTAATGAATAGCACAGTACCAAATGAATAATCTAATTCTTAAATAGTCGTCATGTTCAAAATAGAAGATTGCGTACTATAATCATTAAATTGTATAGGAAATGATATTTGCGGATTCGGAATGTATCTGAATTTTTGTTTTGATCTGTATATTAATTCAAACTGGGAAAACTGGTTCCTATATCTAAATTTAGGAGTGTTCCATTAATTTTATAGCTTTAGACATTTAAACCTCTTTTAAAATTGAGTTATTTTCTAAAGAAATCATAAGCTCCTAAAAGAAAATTTATTCTTATTTCTTGATTTCAGATTCTAGTTGAAAATTGCAAAATTTGGGTTGGGTTAAAACATTAAAATATAATAAAAGAAAACTGTAAATGGTAAAATATTTTCCTTGTTAGCTTTTTAGAAGATTGTTTTCGAACGTATTCTATGGAATCCTGTTTAAAAAATAAATCACAGTTTAAAATTTGTAATGTATATTATAAACCACAATTCTGTAGTATGTGAATACGTGCTAAATTACATAATAGCTGATATGCCATAATAATTCCGCTTGAATAATAATTCCGCTGAATAATAATAATTATTATGGCAATAATATAAATAATAATTGCCCTGATATTTCCGCTAAATTACAGCTTGAACTATTATTCAGATATATTAATTACAATTAATATTTCTGTTTTAATTTATGTGTTTGAATTAAAATATTGTCTTACTAAGACATATTAAGTATTAAACTAACAATATTTCATTGCCAACCAAGGGAGTTTATTTTACCTATAATATGTTTTGATAAACCAAAAACGAACTATTCTAATACATCGCCGATATATTTCTAAAAATGTTCAAATCGAAGGAATGAAATAATTTGTTGTATTAAAATATCATTTTCATAACAGAAAAAATAATTTGTCATTGAATCATCAATATACATACCATCATATACAGTATGTAAATTATCTATATATATAGATATGTATATATTTTTTCTGCAATAGCGACGAAAGCAACAAGAACAAATTAATCCATTTAGAATTTCAGTTTGAGTGCACCATACTTTTAGCAATATACTAACAATATAAACAGTAATACAATATTTTTGTCTATGATTGTTGTCGATTGCTTCTAGTTTTGATTCTCAATAATTCTTCTTAGTTTTCACTTATCTACAAAATTTCGTTCACCTATTCAGAAAGCTGTCATTTCCCGGTATATAAACGTATCCCAAATAAAGCATTGAAACATATCGAAATAAAATAAATAAAAAATATCCCAAATAAGCTCTTCCTCCCTGTTAAGGAATTTAATCGGGAAGGAAAGGGCTCTTCTTAGTGGTCTTGTGACGGAAACTGAAAGGTATAGATACCTTTCTCACCAGTCTTAGAAGCCATCGTAGACACAAAATTTTAATTTAATCATGTACTTTCTTTTTGAACCAAACATTTAAGTTTGACAAATTGCATGAGTATAAGAAAATCAAATTCAATACTATACCCTTAAATTCCCTTTAACGCAATAATATCCACACCTCTCTTGTTTCTTCTCAAGGCTTTCGATATACCAAGCAGATTTTTCAGAAAACTATAAATAAAAGTTAATATGAAAAGTGTTAATTCATTATTTTATATTCATTTTATGCTAATTTCTTATTTTTTTTATAATTTAATACTATATTTATTGCCTATAAAATGTTTTTTTTGTATCATTCTGAATTACCTTGAATGATTCATTGAATAATGATAATTCGAATCGAAATAATTGCCTTGATTTTTGTGTTTTTTTTTGATGTTTTCGGGAGGATTATTAACGAAAATCGATTATCATCTTGAACGATGTGCTCCATCTGAAACACCTTGAACGAATTCATGACATCATGAAGATTTGGATGTAACTAGTTTTCTTGTTTTTCCTCGTTTGCGATGAAGATTATTAATGGAAATCGATGTATCAGCTTGAACGATGTGCACCATTTGAAATACCGTAAACGATTTAATATGATTATAAGGAATCTTATGGCAATAATTTCCTAAATTTATGTGTTTTTTTGATGTTTTCGGGAGGATTATTAACGAAAATCGATTATCACCTTGAACGATGTGCACCATCGGAAACATCTTGAACGAATTCATGACATCATGAGGATTTGGATGTAACTAGTTTTCTTGTTTTTCCTCGTTTGCGATAAAGATTATTAATGGAAATCGATGTATCAGCTGGAACGATGTACACCATTTGAAATACCGTAAACGAATTAATATGATTATGATGATTCGTATGGCGATGATTTCCTACATTTTTGTGTTTTTCTTGATGTTTTCGGGGAGGATTATTAATGAAAATCGAATATCATCTTGAACGATGTGCACCATCGGAAACATCTAGAACGAATTCATATTATGAGGATTCGGATGCAAATATTTGGCTCAGTTTTTGTGTTTTCCTTGTTTGAGGGTGGATATAAATGAAAATCGATGTATCACCTTGAACCAACACCCTAAATGAATTAATAGAATTATGATGATTCGTATGGCCATAATTCCCTTGATTTTTGTATTTTGCTTGTTTGAGAGTGGATTATTGACGAAAATCGAACATATCACCTTGACCTACGTACATCATCTGAAACACCTTTAACACTTTGACTGTCATGTTTATCATATGTGATAGCCAGTGATGTTTTCATTGGGACACAGGCTATCATCTGATAGCCATGGTGTTTCAACACTTTAGGCCTTGGTTATCGAAAACGATATCAGTTACATGAAAATCGTATTGGAGTTTGATTATCGGTCCCCTTACGATGTGTTATGTATACGTGGTTTGTGCAAACTGATATATGTGCCGATTGTATGAGCTAAGTTTTGTGGAAAATGAAATATTTTTATATGCAACAAAAAAGATGTATATATAGAGAGAAAGAGAGTATGTGATAATTACACTTTGTACATATGCAGTATGTGATAATAAATGCATATATTTACAGTTTGTAAAAACAAAAATATATAAATAAAGTATGTTTTTCCCTTTATTTTGGAATAAAATTACATTCAGTGTTTGGCATTGAAGCAATTACGACATATTTGAGACTGGTCAGGACAATTGTCACTGTATGTGGAAGTTAGCTTTGCTTTATTTCTGGCCAGTTCAAGACCCTCTGTCTTAGAAATGTTGATATAACATATATGAGATTTACGTCACAACTTTTTACCATTTTCATGGACCCTATCAATCAAGTGGTGCGTTTTTTTACTTTTTTGCTCATCAAAATCGGGATTTATATCCATACCAAGCAGCTGAAAAACCATGCTCTCCCTAGACTTAAGAATTTTCATTTTTGAGTTTGTTACATGTCGATATGCAACCCATGCGTTAACAACTGCAACTCCTAACAACAATTCTAATCCTAGTTTTCTGTACCATTTAACGCCTTTTCTTAGTGTTGTGGCATAAGCACCCATCTGATCCCTTACTGAAGAACTCGCACTAACTTTCGTGGGGGTGCTTTGGATATCCGTTTTGGTAGCCAGGATGAAAATCTCCCCATTCGTCGCAAAATGAGTCAGATTGAAAAATGTTGCTTTTATATGTAGTTTTATGTTGAAAAAAAATTCAAATTACGCAACAAAATTTTTTGGTACCGTGGTGAACATTTGCAATTTTGACTTTGCAGTCAAAGTGTTAAGGAATTAATGCGATTATGATGATTCAAATGAAAATAATTTTTTCAGATTTTTCGCTTTTTTTATTGTTTTCGAATGGATTATTAACTAAAATCTCTGTATGGCTCTGTTACCCTCGTATATTGTGAAAATACTAGAGAACAAAATTAAACAGCAGCCACCTTTTACAATATAAGCGGTAGCCTTTTGTTGTTTATATAATTACGCGTTTCGTTTATATTCCTATTACCCTATCTTTCACAGTAAATTCTACACATGTATTTCCTCAAAAAAAAATCTGCATAATTATTATTTATCTACCCAAATGAGTTTTACAAAACAGTAAATCTAACTTAAGAAATATGCCATAATGTCTATTCATAGAAATGTCGAATCTTGACTCATATAAGTGTGTACTTTGATATGAAATATACGAACTTCCAATGTCCCATTTGTAAAGCAACGTTTGTAGTTGGCAGAAACATACCCTGCATTACTAAATAGCTTAATACTAAGCACCTTCTGTTAATAGCATGATATATCCAGATTGTTCAATCTCTGAAAACAGAGCATTATTTAGGCTTAAAATCGTAAATAACTGGTAGCTTTTCTCTAAGTTAGAATATACTGTCTTGTTAAAAATCATTGAAGTTTATCTGATTATATATAATATTATAAGCATAATATCATTCTATATAGTACAATAAATGCATTTTATATAATGCATATTAATCAATTAAATTTTACATAAACAAATAATTCAAATCTATGATCATGAAACTAATATCTTATGGATATATGAAATTGAATTTAAATTTGAGTCTAATGCTCCTTGTAATGAAATAATGTGGTTTTAGAATATTTTGTTGCAATTTTTTAAATGCAAATGTTTATTAAAAGTCTCGAAGTGTTTTGAAGTTACCCTTAGTATATCTATATGCAATTAATATTTTTGTTGGATATTTTAGACATATATTTTAGACATATAAATACATAAAAGTTACCAGAATTTTTTAGGCAGATAAAAATTCTGATAAAGGAATAAAAAAAACTTAAGAATTATTTAATCTGCATCATAAATTAGTATTTTCTACATTGCATAAATATTACAGTTTCCAATTTTAAACTAAATAGAAATTATATTTATTAATTTCCTCTAATTATTCACAGTTCTTTATTGATATTAGTAAATAGAAAACACACTAATGTCCTCACTGTTCTAGATAATTTTGACACAAAACATAAGTTGAAAAAGATACAAATGTCATTTTAAAGTAACAATCAGTGTCTTAACATTATTTAAAAACTTTTTTGAAATTTTATTTATATTTTATTATCAGCCTATCAAGGAAAAAATATCATTTATTAAAATAAGAGTAAATACATCAGCAATAAAGTAATAGAGAAATGACTCTTATAATATGAAGAAAATGAAATATTTTTTATTTATATAGGATCCAATTTTTTTTCGTTGGTTACAACATTAAAAAATTTATCTGCTATTTCACCTAGATTACGTATTTTATAATTAAATCTTTATAACCATGAAAATAAAATACTATTTTCATTATTTGTCTTATTTAAAGAGAATAGTTTATTAAATAGGATTTTTTTTCATTTTATGGTAATTTTCATTGCTCTTTAGTAGAAAAATAATTTATAATATTAGTATTTAGATGTTTAGGAAGGGAATAACGTTTGTTTTGTTTTCAGGTATAATACATACGCAAAATATGAATTGTCAGAAATAGATATAGCTGAAAATTTTGAATTTTTCCTTTAAAAAATATCACCGTTTATAATATTCGCGATAAATATTTAATAAAAGAATAAATTTGCTAAAATACATAATATTTTCCCAGATTATCATGAATTATTTTTTAAAATAAAAGATTTAAAAAAATGTTATTTGTCGAGATGATTAGAGATATTGATTTTTTTTTACTTCGAATATATTTGTTGGGAAAGTTCCCACCAATTCTGAGCACGTAAACATCATATCAACTCATAGATTTTATAATAATTTTATACGCAAATCTGATTCAAACATTAATCATAGATGCTGAGAAAAATTGTTCAGACTTTATAAAATCAATAAATCGTTAGGAGTTGTAGATATTTTTCTTCATGAAAAACAGAATTCTAGATTTTTTTACATAATTGCATTCTCAATAAATGTTTATATTATCGCATTCAATTTAATATAAATTATAAAGATATGTTATTTTAATAGTTTGTTAGTTAAATGATAGCATAAAATTGCCTTTACAAATACTTAAAAATCTCTATATTTTGAAGGAGACTAGACAGGTGATTATTTTCTCTATCTTATAATCCGATCTTTAATATATGCGAAACATAGTATTAAACATAAAATATAACATTAATTATTTAAGAAAAATTTATTAATTCTTTATGAAAAAGCGATTCGAAGTGTATACTTTTTTCTGAGATTCTCTATAAATAAGTCAAGTAAATAATACAAGTTCTTGAATTTAAATAAATATCATCATATATTGGCATTAGTGTATTTTTTTATTGAATAATTTATTTAGAACAACAAATAGTTTTCGGAAATGCAAAAAAAAAAATGTTACAAGAAGATTTTAGTAATTTTTTTTCCAAAATCAAAAATCTAATCATTTATCAAAAAGAATGAACTAGCTAAAAAGTTAAAAGTAATAAACCCGTTTATTATTTCTATTTATTACAATAGCATTCGTTGTGGTCTTCGAAATCTATGATTCATTGTATTATGTTTCCTTTTTTTCTTCGCAATGTATAAATATGAATATACAGCGGTAGCTTTCTTTCAGCAAGCTGCAAATGAAAATAATATCCAGTCGGAATAATTAATAAGAATAATTCAGGTTAACGGAAATTGTTTACCATTACTCTTAAATACCAGTAATAAAAATAAATTCAAATGATGCATTGGTGTTGCCTCTTTCGTCTCATAATTAACATAAAAAGTAAGGATTAAATTAATTTTTAAAAAATTTCTAATTAAATGTCAATACACATTTTTTGATAAAACAAAGAAAGGAAAAAAAATGATATGAACTATTTTGAATTAATTTTTGAAAGAGAGGAAAAAATTGTCATTTTTCTCTTAAAAAATTACAAAATTCTTTTTGTTTTGTTTTGTAACTGTAACTTTCTTCTTTCCACTCTGGTTTCATGTGATCTTCTTTTAATCGTCTTTTTATTTTGCAACCTATCCCTTCAAGCCCGACAGCTCGCCATCCATGCGGAACTTATCACCCATAAAAGAAGACTAAACATTCAAACATCCTGCGAGCACTTAAAGGTGAATTTAACCCGATATGAAAAACAAACTTAAAATCTGTGGAGATAACGCGCCCATGAAGTGAGAGCAATAAAGTATGTAATGGCAAGTCAAGGATTGTGGTCCTGAAATGTTAAACATTACCCCCTTATCATAAGCCATCTGAATACAATGGCAGTATATGTTGAAGCATTAACACAGGGAACAAAGAAATCTTTTGGGTTCGGAATATTTCTTAAAATACCACATCACCTTTGCACAGAAATGTCACAATGGCGTGTTGTCATAGTCCATTAGACCAGATGTGAGGAGAGAGTTTTCTTTTTTTATCTTCGGAAACTGGCTAAAATCGTTTTCCGTTTGAGGATTGGTCAATAGGTTATGTTTTATTCAAAACAATTTAGCTTTTTCTTCAATGCATTGCGAGTGATGGTTAAAAAAAAGGTTTCATTTCTATATTATTTAAAATACTTTGTGCAGCAACTTCTTTTTTATTCTTTTATTCTTTTTTTTAATTCTTATTTTTAATTCTTTTATTCTTCTTGAATTAAAATATTCAATTATTTTTTATTTTTTTACCCTTCTTATTTTTTATTCTTTTATTCTTCTTGAATTAAAATATTCAATTATTTTTTTATTTTTTTATTCTTTTTATTTTTTATTCTTCTTGAATAAAAATATTCAATTTTTTTATTTTTTATTTTGGTTCTTCTAATTTTTTATTCTTTTATTCTTCTTGAATTAAAATATTCAATTATTTT
>JAOUZG010043272.1:4006963-4036730 GCA_026289955.1 Argiope argentata
TTTTTATTCTTTTATTCTTCTTGAATTAAAATATTCAATTATTTTTTTATTCTTTTATTCTTTTTGAATTAAAATATTCAATTATTTTTTTATTCTTTTATTCTTCTCTTTTATTTATTTTTCTTCTTTGTGCAGCATTCTTTTTTTAAATTCTGAAACATAATACTAGATATCACCCGGAACATCGCTGCATCAAACGAAATAATTTTGGAAATATAATTCGAAATATCTGTTTTGTTTAATTAGGAATGATAGAAAGAATATTTATTATCTTGTGCATAATTAATCAGTAAAATTAATAATATAATACGAAGGTATAAATGATATTTATTCTACTTTTCCATTGAATTATTCTATACCTCAAGGTAAACAATATGTTTTGTTTGCCTTCTGCAAAAACAAATATATCTCTTGGCTATCCCATGAGCATTCAAAAGGCAATTCTACATATGAAGAACATGTATTTTCTAAGTTCAAGGTAATAAATTGGCAAAGTTTTATCGCCTTCGGAAGAATATTACAGTGGCGCATAAAATACGAGCGTACAAAAATTCCTTTATGTATATTATGCATAATAATTATTTTGTTGTTATGACCTTAGTGTGAGTATAAGCTATAAGGTGACCAAGTTTCGTCGCAATCAGATGAATGATTTGTCAGGGCATAAAATACAAACAAATAAGAATTAATTTTTATGCATTAGATAATAATGCGTGAACTGTTTTTGGAACAAATAATAAATCGTAAATGTAATTTTGATATCTGTAGATCAACAGATGCATAGAAAACAATTAATTGTTTGCAAAGATGCATTTAAAGCGGACAATTTGAATAATTAAAATGTCTACATATTATTGCTATATATAATTAACATATTAATAATTGTAATAAAAAATGTAAAATAAATCGTTTGCACTGGTGAAATAATTTTCTTAATATTCAATAACTTTAATTTTAAATAAATCGTTTGCGCTGGTGAAATAAATGTTCTTAATATTCAATTATTTTAAAGTAAAATAAATCGTTTGCGCTGATGAAATAAATTTTCTTAATATTCAATAATTTTAATGTAAAATAAATCGCTTGCAATAGGAAAATAAATTTTCTTAATATTCAATAATTTTAAAGTAAAACAAATCGTTTGCGCTGATGAAATAAATTTGTTTAATATTTAATAATTTATTTAGAAAATCGTTTGCAGTATAAGAATAAAATTTAAATGCGATTTCTTATTCAAAATAATTGGTTGTGAACTTTCATTTTAAATAAAATTTTCGAGTTAGATATTAGACTTGAAAGATTATGAATAATGAAACGTTTTAGTTTTGAAAAAGTTCTGTAAGTAATAATTTACCTAGCTGCAAACCAATACTAAATCATGCTTACACTCAAAAAGTTTCTTTTCTTTTTCTTTTCGAAATAGATATGAATATAAATTTTTTTATATATTATTGAAATATCAGTTTTTAACTCTTAAAAATAATTAATTACGGATAATTAATCATGAACATAAAATATACAGTTAGCAATAGATAGATACTAATAAATATTCAAATCACTTGTAAATAAGAAAAATATTATAATAATTTTTTTCATAAATTATTATTTTTTAATGTACAACTTATTTATACCTCTTCTTTAGTTATTTATTTATATCGATGATAACCTTTATTTGCGTTCACAACTGTATAGAAATTTTTATTCGCTACTAAGGAAGTTCTGAGAATTTCAGTTAAAATAGAATTTCACTGAATATTAAATTTTGTTGAATTAATTAAAGATTGGCATTCAATGATATTTATTTTTATATTAATCATAATTCTAAGTGGGTTTTTAAAAATTTTAAACATAAAATTAAATTTCATCTCATCTTTATTTTTTTAAATTAGATAATTTTTATTTGCCTTCATAACGATAAAGAACTTTTTACAGGTTACCTGGGAATTCTGTGAATTCCGATTATAATATCCTTTCGTGGAACTATAAAATTCTGTCCAATTTTTGTGACATTGACTTATATTTTCGTTTATATTCATTATAATTTTAAGCTTTTCTTCCCATTTTAAATATAAAATTAATTTACATTTTCTCTTTATTTCTTTAGTTATATCGAAATTTTATTCTTTAGTTATATTTTGTTATATCTGCGTTCTTAACGATGTAGAGCTTTTTAGAGGTTGCTTATATTTTCGTTTACCTTGGAAATTATGAAAATTCCAGTTATACTATATTCATTAAATTCTGCTTAAGTTATTAATTATTAAATTTAAAATTTTAAAATTTGTTTTATTAAATTTTGTTAAAATAATTAAAATTTGACATGAACTTATATTTATTTTTAAATTTATCACAATTATAATTGTTTTTTCAGTTAAATTTACGTTTATTTTACTTTTACATTAATAAAAAGACTTTTGTATCCCATAGAAATCTAATTTTAAAAATATTAATTCCTCTCAAATTTCATCAAAAATTGAAATTCTTAAATTCAATTTCTTTCATAATGGTTTGTTTTTACTTTTCAAAATTTTAAGTACTTGAAGATTTCAACCTTGTAAAGATAAATATTCAAAAATACACGAAAAATGAAAGATAACTTTTATCAGTAAACATAGGAATGTGATATTGCTGCATTATTTAAAAAGGAAACGAGTTGCGGTTAACTGATTGATAGCAATATCCGAAATCGTGGATTTAAATAGGAGCTTATTACATTTAGAAACTTTAGTTTCCAAAATGAGTAACGGTACAGGAACTTAATTTCTCGAGTCAGATTATTGTTTTAAATTTAGGATATTACGTCAGGAAACGGATTCTGAGGATCCGCGAATAATCACATCATTATTAACATTATTCAAACATCATTATTGACAACAATGGCTGACACAAATTATCAAGCGGAGTTCGATAATTATTTGGTAAATCGATTGGAAAGATAACAATTTAATAAGACATAAAAGTCAAAAATAAGCTCGAAATTATTTAATTCTAATATGTTCAATATGAAATCGGTGAAAATTTTTGAGTGATTAAAAATGTGAGTTTTCAAATTTCATCAATTCGTAGAAATGCAAGACAGCTTCACAATGCGAAATTTTTCATAAATAATGCAATATGAATGATGCCACACAATAGAAATAAATAATGCATAATCGCATGTCTAATGAAATATTGTCTAAGAATTGTGAATTGAAATTTGTGACTATTAAATTTGAATTCAATAAAATTTCTAGATATTTGTAATCAAGATAAAAATTAATATTTCACACAGGCATTTTATTAAGGCCAAATTAAATAACGACAAAATATACTGTCAATTCGTTTAAAATTTCCTATATCAAGACACCAGACTTTTAAATCTTACCCTCAGATATAACATGTCTATTCTTATTTCTATAGCAAGTTATCAAATTTCCTTCGAATAAATTTCATTTTCTTTTAAGTGTATTTTGAATTAAAGATTTGTAAATTATTCAAAGAAATCTTTTGATAATCAGAATGGTTCTAAATAAAATGCAAATATTTGAAGAACCTGAGAAAAAATATGTGGTTTGTATTTAAGAAAATTGGTGCTTGTAAATTTACAGCGTTAGGAAATGAATTATATAATAAAAGAATAATCTCGATTTGTTTTCGATCGGTGGTGCTGTAGCAAGTTAAAGTCATTCATTCCTTTCTCAAATATGTTACAATACTTACTGATTCAATATTAAAAGCATTTTTCTTAAATAAAAATGGCTTTTAAAGTATTGCTCTGATTCTGCAGAAAATAAAAAGTGCTTTGTAAGTAAAATGGTTTTGCTTAAAATAGAAGCAATGATACCATTGATTCTAAGAAATATTGATACACAAATTCTCACAAGAAGGATGCGGAGATGCAGATTTTATTGTCTAGGAAAACGTGTACTAAATATACGCAACACAAGCTGCAAATACACAGATAAATAATTCTATTTAATTCGCTACTTTCGAGTAACAGCTTTCGAGTAACCCCCACTTCAAAAAGAAAAGACGATATCTCATGTTTAGCCAGCTAATGTAACTCGTTCTCCGAACTGATCTGATTCTTTTCCTTACGGACGCGCCTTAAACAGCGTCCCAATAAAATGGGCGGGGCAAATCCAGAAACCGTGCTCTCGTTCCTGAGAAGTGTGAAACTTTCTCTAACTTTCTCTAGGAACAAATATTTAATTCTTAGCTTCCACTTCATATTTTAGCGTGTAGTAAAAACCTTTAGCAACCTCATTATGTCAACAACACACCTACATTAGTCAAATAGTCAAATATTACGATCTTCTGTAGTAAATCTCCCTTAGTGTTGTATGATTGCTGATTCTTCCCGATGTATTGCTTTTCGAAAATCTTACACCAAGTTAATTTGCTATAAACAACAAGCCCAAGTTATAGAAAATAACGTGTCCTAGCTTTGAAAGAGAAAAAAACGCCTAAAGGCAGCGATATTTATACAAGACCACCCCCATATTGATCAGTCTATTAAACAAATATTTAACCGAATCTTTAGTGAGGATAATATAACAAACCGATATTTTTACAAGATCTGATTCTGTAAATATTTGAATGTATAAAAAAATTCAAATTCTATTCATGATTTAAAGAATAGCATTTGAAGACATGAAAATAGTATATTTAACCTATTTTTTAAATGCTTAATTCTATAGATATTTGAGTCTATACATTCTTACCAAATTCTGTTCTTGATTTAAAAAATAGCATTAGTAATCTCAAGGAAAGATTAGGCACTACTTTGACTCGCGCTGTCTTTCGTCAGCAACATTTGATTGGACTTAAAGACTTACATATTGCGCCTTTATTGTAAATGTTCAGAAAACGTCTTTTAACAAAGAAAAATATTGAAATTTCAGTTGATAATGGAAAAGCACCAAGTATCGAAGAAAAATCGAATTAATATTTTTATTAAGTGACTTGTTTCCTCATGCTGTAAATATTAATAAGTTTTTTTCAACGTAATCTAAATAGTTTTTTTCTATATTTGTGCAAATATTTTTATTATTGTAAGCACCCTATACTTTCCTCAGATATTGTGATTAAGCCTTTGCATTTTGAAATTTATTTCGATGTCTAATTATTCACCCGATGCAAAGACTTCTTTATTGCTCTGAAAAATAAATGTATATAATTGTTTTCAGCTGAATTCTCCGGTTTAATTAATTTGCATCTTCTACTACTCTGCAGACATTCTCAACAATTAAAATCAAATAAATAAGTAATTAAAACATCAAAATGGCAAGTGAGAATCAAATGGCAACTGTCTTGAATGGCAAGTGAGAATCGTCATATGAGTTCAAATGTAATTTTATAGAACAACAAATGCTATTTTAGCAAACTCCGAAAAGCAGGTTAAAAATGAAAATAATATGCTTTTTTATATTTTAAATTCGACTTTTTATAGAATGCCTAAATGTTATGTACGATGTCTTGGGAAAGTATATAGCATAGTCAAACAGCTAGCCGTATTTGGTGACCAGCTTGTCACCTCTAATTATTGACTTATAAGAGATTACAATGGAATAGTGACATCATCCACCTGCAGCTTCTTAAATTTTCTGGCGACGCCTATTTCTTTTACCTCCTGTTTTCTCTGACTTAAGGGAATACAAGACGGATCCAAAGCATTTCTAATAACATTCAGCTACTTCATTGATCAGAGAAACATGTAATCAAGCACAGCTGCAAAAATATTCAATCAATTTGATGAAGCAGTCCGAAACAGTCGTATAGTCATTTGTTTACATCTCATTGTTGCCATTCGGTAATAAGTAATAGGAATGATTTCTGTACCACGTACGTTAGCGTTTTATATATAGATAGATTCTCATATTTGATACATTGTTTATAAATGCATAAGCATTATACACAATGTCAATTTTTTATACAATACTGGTACCATACACATAGTCAATTATTGCATTTTTTACCCGTGCTTTACCATTCATTTACTATCAGTTAAATATATTTTTAACTGTTACAATTAAAAATATTCACGTTAATATTTTATCTTGTTAAAATGTTATACGTATTTTTAATTTTTGTAATTACACATATTCACGTTAATATTTTATCTTGTTAAAATATTCGTATTTTTATTTGTTGCAATTATAAATTTTCACGTTAATATTTTATCTTGTTAAAATATTTTTAATTGTTGCAATTATAAATATTCACGTTAATATTTTATCTTGTTAAAATATTTTTAATTGTTGTAATTATAACTATTCACGTTAATATTCTATCTTGTTAAAATATTATACATATTGTTAATTGTTGCAATTATAAATATTCAAGTTAACACTTTATTTTGTTAAAATATTTTTAATTGTTGCAATTATTAATATTCATTTTAACACTTTATCTTGTTAAAATGTTTTCAATAGTTGCAGTTAGTAATATTCACTTTAATACTTTATCTTGTTAAAATATTTTAAATTGATGCTATTCTTAATATTCATTTTTAACACTTTTTAAAATATTTTTGATTGTTGCAATTAATAATATTCATGTTAATATTTCACCTTGTAAAAATATTTTTAATTACTGCAATTATTAATATTCGTTTTAATACTTGTTAAAATATGAAAAACAGTTATTTATTACTAAATCCTTGAAAAAGTAGATTTTTTTATGAATAAAGTTGAGCTGAAAGGAATTTTTCAAAGCCTTTTCAAAGAAAATATGCTGTGGTACAAAAATATTTTCGATTCTTGAATTCAAATGCGCTAAAAATTTTCTGCAATAAATATTTCTGTTAAGCTCAATTTTAATCCCATAATTTATTATGCAAAATATCATTAAACTTTACATAACTTTTGCAGTGTTTGAAAGCTTTGAACTCTAAATAGCACCATACAACATTAAGAACTCTTTCATAAGTCGACTTTAAGCGAAAAAGCTTTATCAAGTCAGAAGCCCAAGTTTGCTGTTTCATTTGCATTACAGAATTTCGCCTTTTCCAAAAACTTAAAGAAACTTAAAACGCATCGCAAACATAGAAACCCGAGCAATTAGACTGGATAAAAGCAATTCTTTTAAGTATAATGCCTTTTGCGATGTTAAGAACAAGATTCCAGGAAATTTTCGACATTAGGTGATGGAAAAAAAATTCCTTATTAACACTTAAGAACTATTTCTATTTTCTGCAGTTGATGATAATCCCGTGAACAAGATATATACTTGCAGTTCATTACGTTGCTTTTGAACTTTACTTAAAAGAGTCTTACATTCTTTTTTTGTGAGAAAGTCTTCAGACGAAGATTAAGTCGTTCTTAAATCTGGGTGCAATTCTAAAAATAATAATAAAAGATAATGGATCTTGTTTAAAAGGAAATACCGAGAAGCTACGAAATTCGAAATCAAGGGCGGTAAAATTAGTTGAAAGAAGAATATTTTAATAAAAATTACGAAGTTGATTTGATTTTTAAATCCTTCATTGCTTACATGTAAATGGTAAGTAACTGTAGTTTAAAATATTGAAGATAAAAAAAATACTATCGAGGTCTTAAAACAATTAAATTTTTTTGCTAATAAGAAGCGCTGTTCAATTTTTTTTATTTCCATTTGTATTTAAAATTCTTTTCAGATAAAAATGCAATTAAAAAAATTAGTTATAAATTGTTTTACCTTGCCCTTTAAAGATTGAAAGAGAGCTGTAACAAGGGGTTAAATGATGAGAAAATTAATTTCCATTTGACGAGTAAGAATGTTGGCGAATTGGTAACATTCTAAAATTTATGACGAAATATAATATCTGATTTCCCATCACCAAAATCAACAGTTTTTGACAAAACTTTCTGGAAAATTAATTATATACTGTTTATCACACTTTTAAATTTAAAAAAATTACATATTTAAATTGTTATAAAAATAATTTGGAAATTGGTGATCAATTCCAAAATTTTTTGTCGTGGATGACAATTAAAAATATTTTATTTCTCTTTTCTTTAGTCGTAAGGATAATTCTTAACCCTAAAATGCATGAATTTTGTAAATTATTTTTTTAAACAAAAGTAATATAAGGGCTTTGAATAGCTACATACGATTAAGGAAAAATATTTAAAACATTTGTAATTATTTTTTTCTATATATTTTAAAAAATAAATAAAGTGCAAAATGGCTTCATTATGAATTGAACTATATTCCAGTGATACGAATCACCTTATAACAATTCTGAAATAAAAATAAAAGCCTCTTTTTATCAATATATTTTTTACAAAGCAAAAAAGAAAAATATTTCAATAATATTTTTAATGAAAGAACTATTCATAGAACAGCCATCCTAGCATTTTCCCAAGTTTCCAGTTTAAATCTAATTCTAGTACCACTGTTGCCATTGTTGTATTTTCTACAAATGTTGAGCAAAAAATCATTTAAAAAAGAATTTCAAAACACTCATTATTGTCCTTTAGATCTCTCATGAGAAGCTTATAAATGGACATCAAAATATATAGCTAAAATGGCTAAGCCTTAGTGTTAACTCTCTTAATGATTTGTTGTTTTTAATAACAAAATATTCATTGAATTTACTATAAAAAATTTTAAGATTACAAACTAAATTATTCTTAATTAATTAAAAATTTAAAATCATTTATAATAGTCTTATATTATTATTAATTTTCGCCTTATTGTTTTTAGACATAGAAAATATCTGATTATATTGAGCAACATTCGCACATGCGTAATTGAAGTCTAACTATTTAGTTAGTAAAAACCGCCTGTTTTATGTACATATCAAAAACCTTTAATTAACGCTTTCGAATTCCTGAGCAAACGTTAAAGAAAATCTGCAGTTTTGATTTGAATTTGGTACAAATTTTATCCTTTCATTTTTATGTATATAATATAGATATTTAGCTGCTTTATATTTATTTATGAATTTTATATTTGTTAACTTTTTTCTGTAATTTAAACTCATTACAAAAAATAAATAAAAACTGTAAAATCAAATGTAAATATAATGCAATAAAATATATTTGTACTGTGAAAATTCCACTTCGAAATTATCTTTTGCTTCTAAATAAGTAATCATTGGAATAATCGTTTGCTTCTAAATAAGTAATCATCGAAATAATCATTTGCATTTAAAAAAAATCATCGAAATTAGCGTTTGCTTTAAAATAATCATCGAAATAATCTTTTGTTCCTAGATAAATAATCATCGAAATAATCGTTTGCTTTTAAATAAATAATATTCGAAATAATCGCTTTTGCTTCTAAATAAATAATCATCGAAATAATCCTTTGTTTCTAGGTAAATAATCATTGAAATAATTGTTTTCTTCTAAATAAATAATCAACGAAATAATCGTTTGCTTCTAAATAAATAATCTTTGAAATAATGTCTCTCTTTTTTTAAATACATAATCTGGGAAATAATATCTTGCTTCTACATAAATAATATTTGAAATAAATTAAATTTTTTAATAGTTTGAAGATAGTTAGAAGATAAATATTTTTTTATAAAACTTATAAAATGTTGAATACTTGAGTTGACTGTTTTCTCATTGTCGCTTTTCGTCAGGCTTAAAATAATAGTCTCATTTAAATATAAAGACGTGGTAAATTATCTTTCAAATCGCAAAGAAAAACAAAACAAAATTGCTCAATGTTAAAAGTTTGCGAGAAGGCTTCCATTGAAAATAGTAAAAGGGCAATACAAAGAATTTTATATATCTATTTGAAAGAGAAACATCACGAATTTCCTACAATTGCTGAAAATTGCAGCAATTCAAAATAGAGAATAGAAGTGTAAATTCAAAAACAATAGAGGAATTTTAAGTAGAATTACATTGAGTGAAATCTTGATTTAAATGCTCTAAACATTTACTTAGAGAAAACTTCTCATATCAACGATTATGAATATTAAGTTATAAATTTAATTTTTTTACTATTCAAATTCTTGCTTTTATTAATTCTGATAGTATTCCAATTTAAATGAAATGAATTTAAAATATATTTCATATCATGTGATATAATTAGTACAATTCATGATAAAATTATTTTCATATCATTTACTCCTGACATTCTATTTCCTTGTAAACCAACATCTTACTTATATTTGGATAGTTGTGTCCAAAATCTGAATATTTCATACGTAAATATTTATATTAAATTTTAAATTTATCGTATATCAGATTAACAGCTGAAAGTTATGCAGTAATATAATCACAGACAAAAAAAAGTACAAACATACAGGATTATCATCCAAAAACATTCTTAAACGACCGTTTCTTAAATATATATAAAAAATTGAATGGAAAAGATTCTTTTTATATAAAAGATTATAACAAGGAATCTTGTTTGATCTAAAGGTTTTTCTTAGCTGCGACTTTTAACTGTAATCTAAAATATTCTCTAGTATAAAATAAAGCACTCAAAATCACCTTCAATTTTCTTTTTAACTATTAGGTAACATGCTGCATTATAAAGTTTTAATACCTCATTTTGTCAAAAAAAAAAAGATTATTCGATGCGGTTTTATTAACAATTTTTAAACAATGTGATCACATTTAATTTATATGAAGGCCGTTATTTTCAAAAATAAGTTACAATTTCCTCGACCAATAAATACTAGTTATCAAATTTAAATAATTTTTTTATTAAATATTTCTAAACATTTTTCAAGTTAAAAGAAACATTTTCAATATCAATAAGTAAAATATATATTAAATGTATCCCTTTGCTACGTTTTTTTAAAACTATTTTTAATTTTATTCACTAAATAAATCGTTAACGCCCACACTTTGCTTACTCGCTTAATAAATTAGTTTTTAATTAATAAAAAATTATCTAATTTATTGCTGAAATCACTCACAAAAGACTTCATGCTCTAATATATTCAATTATCAGAAAATGCTTATAAATTAGAAAAGAATAATCCATTTGAATTTTATTTATTAGGTTATTTTTAAAAAGTTGCGCTATCAATAAATATTCAAAATTACAGATGATATTTTATTAGTATTTTTTCTCATTTATAGCAAATAATCAAATTCTATTCCACAATTTTAGTTAATTGGGATACAAAATAAGATCCTTTATAAAAAGAGTTAATAAAATTGCTAACGTTACATAATTCTTTTGGCAGATCTTTGATCATAAAATCATTACTCATTATTTAATATTTCATAAACCTTAATATGTTTCTTAATTATTTTGCAGTTTAAATTTCACTACAAACTAAAGAAAAAAATTGTAAATTATCCGAATTTATTTCTGATATCATGGAATTAATTTCCTATTTTATTATAATGCGTATTTTTTAAAATTAAACTTATCACAATTTCGAATCAGGATTATTTTCCAGCTTATGTATTAAGTCTTTCTTTTTTGATAATAGTAACAATTTCCTTTATCTTAAATCTTTTCTCACTAATTTAAAAAAAAGACAAGAAACGAGTTCATCTTGTTTGGCACAAAGGATTTTAAATTACGTATTAACGAAATTGCTAAAAGTGATGAGAGATTGAAATATTGATTGAATTTTAATTAGTCGGATAAAAGTGAAATGACCTTGATATCACGATAATCTAAATAAGTTACTTTCCAGGTTAAAAGTTTCCTTTTTACGTGATTTTAAATTTTAATAAGAGTATTTTAGCAAATTGCATGGTGTTTTCAAAATAATTGGATAAAATGTATCATAACTAAGGCATAAAACTATGTATCATAACTAAGGCATAAATGTATCATAACTAAGGCATAAAACTTTTATGCTTTTTTTTCCTTTTATTCAATTTGTTATATAAAATTCTTAAATTCTTAATGAATGCAATGATGAAATAGGGGAGTGATTGCAATTTAGTATGTTTTAAGCTTATTATTATAGACTTCTTAAAATTGTTAAAATACGTGATATAAGATTAAAAAAATACTATTATTTATTACATAAAATATTTTTATTTCTAGAATTGTTAGGTATTGTAGATATGTAAAACGAGGCATATGAAGGATGATTAATTGTGAATTGTTTTAATAAGGGCATTAGAAATGATATTTTTATATTAAAATTAAATTTTAAATTCCTAATTTTTATTTTGAAAGGACATTTTTAATTTTTATTCTAAAATGTTCTTATTTCCTGATCAATTTCCACTTTTTCATTTAAGTATTTCTAGCGTGCCATGTTCTCAACCTAGAAACGGAGGGATTAAAATATTTATTACCAGAACATCTTTTTAAAAAGATGCCTGAAATTCCCTTCCCCAAGTCAACAAGTGGCGAAAAAATCCCTATCAAATCCCATAGAAAAATCACCGAAGGGACAAATTTCCCTCTTGCTTTTAAGTCGCAATACAGTTTGACGTTTTGCATTATCGCTTTTTCTTCGTACATAATACTTCCAGTGTAAAAAGAATTTGAAGCTAAAATTTCAATAGCTTATTCCTTTCGGCCACGCATCTATAAAATTATGTATATATTATAATGTTAATAGTAAATTCTGATTAAAAACATTGATAAATATTGAAAATTTTATGAATATTTTGTATAAAATTTTTTAGCAACTTTTAATTTGTTTTAATATTAAAACCGTCAGCATTGTTTTCTTTGTTTTATATACCTAAGATTGCATTTACTTCTTTGAAGATTCATTTTATCAATATTGATAAAAAAAATTAAAAAAATCAGATCTATTGCAGGACAAGAAGACAGCGAGAAACAATATTTGGAAAATTCACAATTTGGAACCGGTCGAATAAATGTTTATGCATAATTTGAAGAATATTCTAAATTTGGGACAATAAAAAATCGGGGTTTTATTAAAAAAAGCAATATTTCGAACAATCTTTTGAAGTCATCTTTTGAAAAACTAATACAATTCTATACAGAGTTTTTAGAATTAAAAAGTAAGTTTGAAATGGTGAAAACGATATTTTATTTTAAATTAGATTAAAGGTTGGAAACTGGAGAAGTTGAATATTTTGGTATTTACCCGAATATTTAGTGAATTAGTTCTTCTACAGACGTTATCAGCAAACGACGCAGATGGCAAATTTTGGACCAATAAAGATTTTTCAGATGAAAGGGGGATATATTAAAATTCATATCTGTAAATATGAGAGCTATAAATTGATTTCAGCATATATATATATTTGAAACAATTATGATTTTTTAAAGTCTTTATTTATTTATGTACTAGCCGCCTTTGGCGACCAGTCGGTTCGCCAGTATTGATGCTCACTAAAATTTTCATATAATATTTTATGTGTCTCTGTCTCATAACAGGTTTTTCACCAAAATATTTTTAAACCAAACAAATTTTTATAATCGTATAATTCATTTATAGTATTATTTTCTTCAGATGTTCTGTTCATTATACTACCCATCTTTCTCTTTCTATCCGAGCAATGATTGTCCCGGAATTGATATTTTACTTAAATGGCGAAGGGAAAGGTCTAAAATTCTACGTTTTTATAGAATAATGAGATTCAAATTTTCATAAACGTAAACACACTAAACATATAAAGACACAATTGATTTTCAAGAGATGCGAAAGTTTAAAAACAGCTTGGAAAATGCCGCGTACAGAGGAAATAATGGTGACACACATACCCTTCTTTTCTTTTCTTTTTTTTTCTCTCCTTTTTTTCTTCACTACTTTTCTTTTTACAAACCTTTTTTTCGCTTTGTTATTTTTTTCTTCCCTGTCCAGACTTTATTTCGAGCAGGCACAGATTAAATATTCATACAGACTAATAATAAAAGCAACTATTTTCTTTCTTTTGTTTAAACATTCCGTTATCTATGAATGAAAACCAACTGACTTCGCGTATTTCTTTCTAAACAAATCATAATTTATTACTTCCTGCTCTCTAACTTAGTTGGTGTGGGGGAAGGAAATGAAAATTTTTGGCGGGAATGTAAGAAAAGTGTCGTTTTAACTATTTTCCACGCAGTTTTTTCATTTTTTCTCTCCATAAAAACCATCCTAGTGTCTTAACGAAAATATTTTTTTTAAAAAATTAGCCGAATCGGTCCAGCCGTTCTCCAGTTTTGCGCTTAGCAACGCATTTCGAGTTGCATTTTTATTAATATAGAAGATATTATAGTTTTATGGTTTTTTAAAAAAAATAATAACCTGTTTTAACTGCTTATTATCTGATAAATTCTCAAATTGAGACAAAACAAGAATCCTATTTATTATTATACTGCCAGTTACTTTAAAAGAAATGTCATAATGAAGAATTCAGTTCAGAGGTGTTTCTTTAATTTTTCTTTATGTTTACTTTAAATTAAAATATTCGTTATGTTCAGATATAAAAACATTTGTTGGCTCTCTGGCACAGAGGTAGCGCGTCTTCCTCATGTTCTGGGAGTCCCGGTTCGGGCATGGTTGTTCTTCTGTGTGCTATCTGTGAGATGTGTGACTGTGCTCCCCTGTAAAAAGGGGCTGTGCAAGCAATTGTGGTGTGTATGTAGCTACGTCGTACACTTGACCCTAGTTGGCGCTACTTCTAAAGCAAGATACGCTCCTTTCGGCTTAAATCCACTGCTGTAACAGCGGGGGGCCTGTCTATAGACAAGTGCCATAAGTAAGAACAACATAAAAACATGTTTGCACTTCCCGGTAATGAGTTATTTGCATTAGAATTTGGATTTATAAACAAAAGTAAGGTGTACTCTCAATTGTTTTAGCCACTATATATAGTAATAATACTGTCTAATACAAGGTACTTCTAAAAAGTTTGGTGAATGGATGGATATCTCAAAAGAAACCCGAGTGAAAAATGCGGCCCACGCGCATGCGCAGGGAGAGACCTATGGAGAGACGCCACGTAGCAAGTGACGCAATAAGGCGACGCATACTAGTCTGCTACGGCCAGTCGAACGCTGTATGTGTGAAAACTCACTTCAAATTGAAATGGAGCAACGGATTAACGTGAAATTCTGCCACAAACGTGGAAAAACAGCCACAGAAAACGCATGCTATGTTGTTGCAGGTGCACGGCTTACGATGCTGTTGGCTGTCATACTTATTATGGGTCGACCCGAACGAGGTTGAACATCGATGGTTTCCTTTCCCACCCGAAAGCGTTCGGATCAATTGTAAACGCATTTTCTGCTCTCGTAGTCTGTTCCGTGCACCTGCAACAACTTTGGATGTATTTCTTTGGCTGTCTTTCCAAGTTTGTGACAGAATTTCACGTTAATCCGTTGCTCTATTTCAATTTGAAGTGAGTTTTAGCACATACAGCGTTCGACTGGCCGTAGCAGACTTGTATGCGTCGCCTTATTGCGTCCCTTGCTACGTGGCGTCTCTCCATAGGTCTCTCCCTGCGCATGCGCGTGGGCCGCATTTTTCACTCGGGTTTCTTTTGAGATATCCATCCATTCACCAAACTTTTTAGAAGTACCTTGTATTAGACAGTATTAACTTTTTAGACGCGCATTGTAGTATTCTCAGTATGTTAATATTGTCAAATATTGAAAAACAATATTGTAGAATATTGTGCAACACATTCTAGCACCAGGGTTCATTGGACAGCCAATGGAATAATTTTCATACTAATAATCTTTATTATTTTTTTAAAATTAGCATGGCATAATATATTGTGTCAGATATGGTACTGAGCTTTATATCACTTGATTTACGTCCCTCCAATTTTATTTTTTGACATTTTTGTAACACAAATAAGAGTTCATTTAAATCTTATTTGTGAATAATTGACGTTCAAATTTTTCATTTCGCAAATATTTAGTAAAATACATTGATATTAATGAATGCCTGATGCCTCTAATATGTTTCTAATCTCAAGCAGAAATTCGATTTATTTGAAAGCAGAAAGAACACACTGTTTTTTTTAGCAAAATTATTGTTATTTTCCACTTAAACAAAGAAACGAGTCAGTTTTTGAATCTTATATTTTAGATGTGATATAAATGTGAAAGTTTGAATTGATAGATGATACTAGTCAATAACGTCAGAAACAACTGAAAGAAGTTGGATGAAATTTAGCATAGAGATGGATTATAATCTAGAATAGAACATAGGCTACTATTTATTCCAGTTAATTGAATGGTTAACTTTTAATTAATTGAAAATTAACTTTTTAACCAAAAATCTGCATTTCCTCACTACCAAAGGAGAAAGATTTTTATTTTGTTTTTTTCCCCACGCTAATGAGGTTAGGCTTAATATCTTTTCGACCGGTTATTTCAAATGATTCTGTATGCTTTCTTAGTGTTTGATGGATTTAAAACTAAACATTGATCATTTAATGATCCTTTGAATTCATTCTAAAGTACTTTTGAATTAAAATAAAACGGAACAATTGAAATTGAAAATTTCTAATCTGCATTGCAACTGGCGTAGAAACTGGCATAGAAAATTCACGCCTTCATACGGTTTGATGGCCTTTTACATTGTGATCGGACCGTAAATTCTCACATTTACACATCAAAATTTCCAAGCTTGCGATGTTGTGGATAAAAGCTAGTGAATTATAAAACGTAAAGCAATTTTCTATTTTATATTCAGATTTAAAAAGTTAAAATATAGTTACATTTTTTTTCATCATTAGAAACTTCTTTTATTGAAAACTTATGTCTATATTTGCCCTAGTAGCATTAGGATATTGTACAATATCTCTGTGATGTTGTTCGATTTGCTAAATGCCATTCAATAAAATGAAGAAATCGTAACCTTGTTTGTGGACACTTTTATGCTAGTATGGTAACGATTAGTAAATTAGATATTGTGTCACAGTTACAGTGAGCATCTTAAATAAGGAATTTAAATTATCCTGTTCACGATCTAATATTATAATTTTTGAAATAAGTTTTAAAATTCCGTTAAAAATCTTTCTGAAACATCCACTTTAGCTAAAAGAATTTTGCATCCATATAACTTACTGAAATCCCACATAAACATCTAGTTGATATTACCAAAGGAATAAAAATGAATAAAAAATTGTGATTGCTTGCGTTTAATATTATTGAAAGATTTCTCCGTAATTGTCGGCATGGGTTACGAGTAATAACAACTTCATGCCAAACTTTTCAAGTCGTTATGATGATTCTGTGAAACAATCTGTGACATATTACACATGCACAGGAAGTTTTCATAAGAATCTTTAACTTTTAGATACAGCAGTTCGAGAACTTCTGGCGAAATGACTTTCTTTATATTAGTTTTCTTAAAATTTGTCTCAACGAAATTGCGGAAAAGGGGTGGAAATAATGAAAACAACGAGCGGTTCCCATTCAAATGACGGCCCACGGTTGCAGCTAAGAGCATTTAGGTGAAATAGTTGCTCTCCAGAAAAATGAAGCAAGTTTTAATTTGAACAAAAATCACATATTTTTAATATCAATATGCATTAATTGAAGTAAAGATATAGTTGGAGAATGGTTGTCTCGAAACCTTGTTTACTTTGGTTTGAAATTAGATCTTTGATCTAGAGGTCTGATGTTATAGAAAGAGTTTTGCTACGAAATTAATATATTTATATGGATAATTAAAGTACATCATATATGATGTGCTAAGCTGAATTCATGTAAAGTACATAAAATTTAAACATAAATATGGATATGATCTTTTTATTTAGTTTAGAATGGGAGTTGGGAAAATTATCATCTAAAAATCTTTAAAGGATAAAATGTTTTTAGGTTTAAAATATTTTTAAACATCATTTGATTATAAATTTTTAACAAATTTTTTTGTAGTGTTGACAAAAATCTGTTACTAAACACGTAGCAAAAATAATTCAAATATTAGAATTATGAGATGAAATTTTTTTACCAAAGTTCTAAACTTAAGTATGCGTCAAAATAAAATGTACTAAATAAAAAATGAAAATATATGGAAATGGAACAAATGATTGCAAATAATATTTTGAAAAGCATAACAGAACAATTGATAAGAACAAAAAAAATATTTGATATCTATTTTAAGGCATAATAAATATAACCAGACTGTTGAATGAAACCTGTTTACGTAACATTTATCCAATGATTAGAAATACTTTTTTACAAAAATCTCCGAAATATTGCCATTTTTAAGAAAGTAAATTAATATAAAGCAAATAAATGTATTAATCGCTTGAAATGAATAAATTTAGAATATATTAAAATAAATATATCTCAAATAATAATTCAAATAAAAAAAATTGTGAAAAGTCGTTTGCAATACCATATTAATCGTTACAAAACTAAACATTTTTTTTAGTTTCGTAACGATTAACATGGTATTGCAAACGACTTTTCACAATTTTTACATTATTTACTTCAATTAATATTCTTTTATATCCGTTATATAGTATTTTTACGTAAATGAATATTGCTTATTAAGAACATATTTATGATAAGACTTATTAAAATAAGGATTATATTCTTGCGTCTAATTTGCAATTTTATTTAAAGTAAATGCTTGCTGAAAAAAATATTAAATGAAGTATTCTTTTGGCTTTTTTTGCTGTACAAATTCAATGTTTGTAAAATATCGTTTGGTTTTATACTTTTTTCATTTAAAGCTTTTATTAAACTGATTGACTGATGGTTGCTCATATATAATTGTGAAACAAAAATAATGTGCATTTATTGCGTAAGAAGTATAATTAAAATAGTTTGACTCAATAAAACGTTACATACGTTATTTTAGAAAAGAGATCATATGAGCTTTATTTTAAAAGCCTGGGAATTCAGTCAATATATTAAAATGGTTCAACAATTATGAAAAAAATTGGTTACGTTGAAATATTGTTTAAATAATTCAAATAAACCAAACAGTGACTTCCTATATGGTGTATAAAATTGTATTTGGTGTTTCTAATATATATATATATTCTTATGACCGTAAGTGAAATTAATGAATTATTTCTAATGTTCGGCCACGAAGAAATGTTAAAGGAAATGACTCTAAAATAAAGATGTTTTTCGGTTCAAAGGAAAAAAAATGATGAGATATCGAAATGAAACTGAAATTGATAAAAAAAATGAAATTATTTTTGTTGATTGACAACCATTCAATAGTGTTGCTTCATATTTTGATATTTAACCTAGTTTGTCGTAGGTTCCAGACTAAATTTCGCAGTTTTGTACGTTTATATTACTTACAACTTCTTTTATTTATGAAAACAAATTTTTACATAGTTGTATATATATATATATATATATATATATATATATATATATATATATATATATATATAATTGTATTTTATTTTATTTGCATACATAAATGTAATAGCTAATTTGATAAATTATTTGTATTTCAATTATAGCATAAGTTTCAAGCAAAATTTCCGTTATTAGATTTTTTTGTTAAAATAAAGTTTTTAGTTAAATAATAAGTAACATTTTAAATCTCAAACTTATATTTCCTTATTTTTCTTGTAATTATTTACATAAATTTGTGGAATGCCATAAATAAAGACAATTCTTACGATTTAAATATATATTACTTAAATTATTTACTAATCTATTGTTTCTTAAAAACTTGTGGCGTTAAGAATCATTAAACACAACTGAATTTAATATAAATTGATAGAAATATGATAAAGTATTTAAATATAATTATTGTTATTATGAAGTTTCTGCAATTTATCTTAAATTCTAATTGAAGATTGGAGGTTACCATTTAAATTTTTATATGATTTAAAAAGTAATTGTCGTTTATTATTATGTTACTAATATACGAAACTTCCTAAAAATTTAATTGTATAGCTAATAAAACTAAAAAAATGACTTTTTATAACTAATTTTCACTTATTGATTTATATTTACTTGTAAGTTAATAGCTTTAGGGTCAAGGTCAACAAGATTTTTTATTGCCCTAAAAGGCTGACTATATTTTTATTTATTATAATTTTCAATAATGATTTATATTTGCTTCCTGCTCGATTTATTTGTTTTATGAGTAATTTAATGCAGCTTATGAAGAATTTTAGTGAGTTTATTCTCGTCATATTTTTCGATTTTTTTAATATAAATTTATTTTAATATAACATAATAATTTATCATATGCTGCCACAGATAATTCAATATAAAACATTGTTTTTTTAATGTCAGTTGCTCAGAAAAGTTGCAACTTTCCTTTCAAATAAAAAAAATTAAGATTAAAATAATGATTAAATATTCTATCGGAATCTTTAAGCAGTGCACTATGAAGGTAAAAATATTTTAACACAAATATATATATTTATAATACAATTCTAAGAAATCCTGATAATCTGATTGCAATTAAAGTTTATTCTAATAATGACGCACTCTTTAGTTTTTATAAAATACAAAATCATCACTACTATTTGTTTAAATTTAAAATTTTGATTAATTCATTTTTCTATTCCATATATAATTCTTGCAATTACATCTCCTACACATAAAGCACAAATATTTAAATTAGAGTTTTGTTTTTCGTTCTAAAAACTTATTCCCAAAATTTTCATGATGATAAATATAGCTGGAAAAAAATCATTTTGTAGCAAACTCAAAATCTTTAAGAAATACAGACAAAAATAACAACTATTGTTTCGTAAATTAATGCTCTTTGTCATTGAAACAATGTTACTTAAGAGCTTTTAGAAGTCTTTAAAAAAATCTGTCATTTAATTTAACGCAAAACGATAATAATGCGTGCTAAATTTGGAAATAACACTTAACGAATAACACAATCATTGTTAAATTTAAAAATAATATTTAAAAACTTAAAACAATTACTATTATGTTGAGCTCATGAGGGCATTTTACATTTTTAAAGTTCTCTTTCACACTAAACATTCAAGAGAATTTTAGAATAATCGTTTATAAAAAAAAGAAAGCGGTCTTTATTTTACTTTACTTAGTTTGAATTTAGAGTAGGAAATAAGTTATTTTATCACCACATTCCGTCACGTTGAAACCGAAAAAGCTGCAAGTTATTCTCGAATAGAACTTAATATTCTGCACCAGCATGCTTCAAGATTTAAATAAAACATGATTCAAAAGTTAAAATTTTAGGAAGTAATAGCCTACTATTGGCGATTATATTTCGCTCTCTTGGCAAAATTTGGCACGGAAAATTCTGAAATGTCATTTCTTGCATGCTTTCATAATGTTTATCATAGTACTTAAATATCGTATGCCAGTTTTAAAAGATCACAATTGCCATTGGAGACTAGATAATTATTCATATATTACAATTATAGATTTAAAAATCAGATAAAGTTAAAAATTTGTTTTACTTTCAGTATGATACAGATTTGTCTTTTAAAATATAAAAGATGATCTGGTACTATTAAGGTATGATAAAAAAAAAAGGTTTTGATCCTTGATGTTCTGAAAAGGATTTTTAACCTGTTAACCATGGAATAAAATTTTCTTAACCTCGTTTCATAATGGGGACTTTTTTTTTGCGTTCAAAATATTACGGAAAATCTTCTTGATGAAAAACTTCGTCGTGCCCATTTTGATAACGTTTCGATATGGCGAAATATTTCCAGTACGCAGTTAACGGGTTAAAATAAAGAAAGTGTCTCGGTGGTTTGTTTTGCTATATTTTTGTGAGCCGTAGGGTTTGATGTTCGGGACCCGATTCCACCGAAGAGCCGTCGTGTTTCCAGTTGAATCCGTCAGGGCCAAACGTCCTCCCATTGGTGTGGTATGAAGAGGGAAGTGCCAGCTTGGGGGTCGTCCTCGTCATCTGACCGCGATTCAAAATCATGAAGTCTGTCCCAAAATGTCAATAAAACTAAACTTAAAATAAAGAAAAGAATTTAAGGCATTAGTGCATTTGTAATTCGTATAAAAACGCGTTTGAAGTTAATTTATCATCATCTAATTATTTAGTCCTCACATTTGGCTTTTTCCAAATATTTTGATATCGATTAATAATTGATTAATAAGATTATTTAATAATTAAAAATATATATGGTAAAAAAATTTAAACATAAAATGACAATTTTTAATTTTTTCATTTTTTTTTTCATTCTTTGCAATTATTAAGAGGTTTATACAGATGAATCTGATGAGTAAAAAAAATAATCCTGCTTCATAAAGAAATTTTAAGTCATGAATCAATAACTTTTAATAAATATTTTTGATGTAATAGTTATTATTGATTATACAAAAAATCCTTGCTCCAAAATAATATAATAAAAATACTAAATATAATTACTTAAAGAAATGGAATTGTCAGATTTTCTGTTTCAACATTTTTGGAATTATTTTCTATTAATTATCATCAGAACTTTTCGGCCGGCTTTCTGGCACAGAGGTAGAGCGTCTGCCTCGTGTTCTGGGAGTCCCGGTTCGGGCATGGTTGTTCTTCTGAGTACTATCTGTGAGATGTGACTCCTCCCCCCCCCTGTAAAAAGGGGCTGTGCAAGCAAATGGGGTGAGCTTGTAGCTAAGTCGTACTCTTGGCCCTAGTTGGCGCTACTTCAAAAACAAGAGACGCTCCTTTCGGCTTAAATCCGCTGCTTTATCAGCGGGAGGCTTGTTCATGGCAAGTACTATTAGTAACAACTACATAACTTTTCGTTTCTCGTGTCTGAGTTCAAGTCTGTAGTATTTTTAGAAAACATTTGCGTTAATGAGAAAAGTTATCTGAATGAAAATTGTTGATATTAAGTAAAAGCGAAATAAGATAATTTACGATAACTGCCAAATTAGATAAGGCTACGAATTTTTATTTATTATATCCTAAAATTATATTAAACTGAAATCTTTGCCAATCAATAGTTTTTATTATTATTATTTTGAAAATAATGCAAATTACGTTGCTCCTATTATCTGAGTGTATAGTATATTATTATTGAGGGCAGTATATGTATATAAAATAGCAAAAATTATTTATATGAACATATAATATAAATAGTTTCAAATAATTACTTTATTCCTAAATGTTCCAAAATAGAAGTTAATATCGTTATTACACAATCAGTGAATATATATAGACCAACAACTATTGATGGAACAATCAATTTTAATCATTGACAGCCAATTTTATATAATTCGTTGCAAAGATTCATTTTATCTTTTAAAACCATAGAGGAACATGTATATATTACTTTGTTTTATTTTTTCCCACTTTTATCTGCTCTTCTTCTCTTTGCTTATCTTCATTTATTTGCTTGCATAAAAACAGAACTTTCTTCCATGTACTCCATTTAGTCCCTTTTCCTGATGTTCCCTAAGATCAACCAGACTTTTGCTTTTTATGAGCATGATGTTATTTTGGGGATGAGGTTTTTGGCATCAACAAAAATCCGTAGGCGAAAACTAAAAATGTTATTATCTGCACGAGCATCTCGAAAAAATCAGCTTTTAATAAAGCGTTGCCATTGCATTTACAAAAGCTCTGAAAAAATAAGTTAATGATTACATCAAATAAAACCCAGAGAAATTTCATTTTGAGCACGCGATTATATGAAATGAAATAAACATGAATTGGGATATTTTTTGAAACAATAATTGAGAGACAAAGTTTTTTTGGATCGTTTGCCATACTAAAGTGACTCATTCGATGAAATCATCAAAATGAATGAAAATATAATTTAACTCACACGAGCACGTGGTGCTTTGGCCGTTCGAGAAATGATGTTCTGACATGATTCATTGAAATAAGCATAGCAGATTTTATTTTAATCTTTTATAATTTTTGTACGTTTCTTTCTTAAACATATTACATCTTTACATCAGTTGAGGAATTAAAAAATGAAAAGAAAAATATATTTATGATTTTGTGCATTTGATATTCATTTTACATTTGCTTATGAACATGGAAAGAATCGAATTATCCGTGCGGTCAAGATGAATCACTCTTCCACTTCGCGGCGTTTTGTCCATTTACTATTTCCTGATATTTCGAACTTTCTTAAAATATTGAAATATATATATATACAGATTCGAAAGGTAGTTACTAATTCCCATACAAGATGAAGAATGATTAATTTAATTATGTTCATAAACTCCAATCAGCAAATATTCTACTGCAAGAAATATTCTAATGCATGGTCCAAACAAGATAAAATGTAAACTACAGATTATTGAGACGATGCGCTTTACATTTTTTAATTTAAAAAAGTTAATACAATAATTCGCCAATAGATGACATTGTAATACCTTCATTAGCAATATGCAGTCAGTCACAAAAGTCTACGTACACTCAGTGATTTTCTCATGTATTGCACAAAACTCATAATTTCGAAAAATCAACTTTATTTTCGTAATTATTTATAATAATAACTCAGGTAAAAGAATTGAAATTATCAACATACTTGTTAAAACATAGCGAAAATAACAAAAGGTTTAAATTATGTGGTCACGAAAGTCTGCATACAGAGACAGGAAACTGAAATTTGGAACAATGGATAAATATAAATAAACCGTTAATACTTGGTAGGCCCTCCCTTTGAAGTAATGACTGCACGCATTTGGTTTGGCATCGAATTCACCAGGATCTTCGTTGTCTCAGGTGAAATTTGGGACCAAGCCTGCTGCATAGCCTTCTTTAGGGTTTCCACGCTGGTTATGGTTTGTTGTCGAATTTTTCTGTCGATTTCCTCCCAAATGTGTTCTATAGGATTAAGGTCTGGTGACTGTGGAGGTGAATGCAACTGCTGGGGCGTTTTGCAGAGCAGCCATTCCTTAACAATCTTTGCTGTGTGCTTGGGATCATTGTCTTGTTGAAAGACAAAGTCGTTTCTAAGTCCCAATTTTCTGGCTGATTCAAGTAGGTTGCCTTGCAAAATATTCAAGTATCCAAAACGATCCATAGTACCAGTGATGAAAACCAGATTGCCGACTCCAGCTGCTGCCATGGCACCCCAAACCATCACACTACCTCCACCGTGTTTCACTGTTGGAGTCAAATTCTCTGGGTTCATTTCCGGGTTCTTTTTCCGCCAAACTTTGCCACGGCCGTCACTTCCAAAAACGTTGAACTTGCTCTCGTCAGTGAACACAACTGTTTTCCAAAACTCAAAATCCTTGTCAATATGTGCAGAAGCAAAGGCAAGTCTTTTCTGTTGGTTCACAGATGATATGAAGGGTTTCCTTCTGGGAACTCTGCCGTTGTAGCCGGCTGATCGAAGAATTCTACGAATATTTTCTGGGTGTACCTCCTTTCCACTTGCTGTTGCAATTTGATCCGCTAATTTTGGATTTTTCTTGACTTTTCTTACTATGGCTCTTGTTTCTCGATCATTGAGCTTTCTTGGACGACCACATCGATATTTGCTGAGCCCATTTCCACGCTTAACAAAATTTCTGTAGATTGTTTGCACAGTCGACCAACTTTTTTTTACAATTTTGGCGATTTTGGCGTAAGATTTCTTTTCACATTTCAATTTTACTATCAAATTTCGAAGTTCTAAAGATGTTTCCTTCCCCTGGCTCATTTTAAGCATTTCGGTATTGTAAAATCTCAGGAAATGAGTTTTCAGATGGCTAACGACACGTGCCACCTCAACCTTAAGTAAGCTTTTACAAAACTTGATATACGAATTTTCTTCTCTCAGCCAATCAAGTGTATGCAGAACTTTTGTGACGCGCTAATATTTACATATTGACAAACTTTCCCAGTAAATGCTAATTTTAAACTTATTTTTTTTATTTAAATCACAATTTTTAGTGAAAAGTGAAAGATTGTTAGGATTTCCCAAATTGAAATATAATCAATTTTTGAAATAAGCCCATTTTTAAGGGTGTATGTAGACTTTTATGACTGACTGTAAATCTAAAAATATTTAAAATATCCGCTCAAAACCAGGTGAATTTAATTTCTCAAAGGTCTGAGATAATTACATATTTTTTAATGGGAAAAGATTCTAAATTTTGTAACTCATGATATTAAAAAAATGTTATAAGTCAATGATTGTTAATGCTGTAAAAAATATGAAGTATGCTTTATTATGCAGCTTCTGCCCTTACCAATCATAGTAAAAGAATCGTGAGGTACGTTAGTTAACTAATTTTGGACAAGCATTCTAAACAAAAACAAATTCCACCTTAGTGCAATTTTAAATGTTTCCTAACTTAGCCATTTTCGTCGTTTGTAAGTTAATATTTTGGGTCGAAATGCTGATGTCTGTTTTACTAAATATGCTTAATAGAACAGAAAGACGGAGTTAAAATTAACGCTTTACCATGTTTTATAAATAAAATTAATTACTAAAAGGAATTAAAACATAATTACTTGTTATTTTTTCAATTGAAAGTATGCATTTATCTTTGAACTACCTGGACAGGATTTGAGAAGATATCCGTTTGTTGCTATAAATATCATAAAATCCTTTCTGAAGATTTTTAAGGCATTATTAACATTTTTTTAAAGATTTATCTTCGGAAATGTAAGCTTTAATAGAATCTTAATTTTGAATTTCATTTTTCTTTTTCAAATTTGGAACTTTTGTTATGAAAGGAATCATCTGTAAAATTACAGGAAATTCCATGGTTGATTTCATATTCACCGGCCTTAAAGCACTAGTTCGTTCGCAAGTTTTTTTTTCCTAACGATAAAAAAAAAGTCTTTTCCTATTAATATAAACACCTAACAAATATTTCGTTATTTTAATCACCTTCCATTTATTTTTCCACTGACTGGTTTTTGATGAACTTGTGAATAGCTTAAAATTCGTTCATAAAGTCATTAAGTAAAAAAAGGCGAGAGCAGAAAAGCATAATTATTTTAATTGAAATTGCGGTAATCTCGGTTGTTACACTAATTATTGTAAATGTTTTACAATTATCTGAAATAAATTTTGACTGCGATTGTCATCTAATCAAAGTTTAATATAGCGTGTAATATGAAAAGATAATGAATTGCGTGTTTTTGAAAAAGATTGGTTAATGAAGATACATTAATGCGAATCGTTGAATAAAATTGTATTGATTTAGCAATTAGCTTAATTTTTGTTAAAAATTACAAAAAGGAACGAAAATAGTACATTTCCAAAACCTCTATGAATAAAAAAAATGTATGTTTCAGTAAACCCAATATAAATGTCTACATTCTTTAATATAAAAACTTTTAATAACAGTTTATTGAACTTCACAAACTGGTTTCGTTTGACTATACAATTGTTTTGTATTCATTTCTTCAATTTGGATATAAGAATTATTATTTGAGAACATGATGTTGTTTTGGTTTGAGGTTTTAGAACCTTTGAAAGGCGTAGGCAACAAATTGGCGATTAATGACTTTTAAGGCATCTATTTTTCTCTTTTAGGGTTATTAGAAACTGCTAAAGATGGTTGTCCCATTTGCCGAATTATCGCCAAAAGTCTTATAAAAATAGAAATTTAATTGTAATTCAAAAATTCAAGTCAATGGCAAATTGCTACATTTTTTTGTTGTTAAAATGTTTTTATCATGTTAAAACGTGATGTTGTAATAATTTAAGGTAGATTTGAAACCACAAAATAAAAGGGCAGAAAATTGGCGATTGAAAGATATTTTGATGCATCAATTTTCCGCTTTTAGGGTTTTTATATAATGGTAAAGATCACCAACAAAAAGTTAGAGCAAGTTACGAAATAGCACGAACATCTGCCATGTACCCGATTCTCGATATAGCGACTCATGCTTATTCTGATAGTCACATGATTGTTTAAGCCTGTTTAATTTGGTTATTGACTTAAATTATTTATGAGAAACAATGCTTAAAAATAATAATGTTCTCACATGATAACATGCAATTTGAGATAGCAGATTTATATTTTCCTTTTACTCTGCTTTTGTTGCTTAAAGAAATTTTTGGAACTTGTGGAAAGGTGGTAAATATTTGCATATCTTTATATAAAATTAGAAAAAAAAATTACAGTTATGTAAGTATGTTTAACTTATCGTTTAAATTGACCGTTACTGCGAGTCACAGTAACAGCATATACAGTAACGGTCACATATACCATTACTTTATATGCTGTTACTTTATACATAAACTTTATACCGCTTACTGTGAGTTTATTTCAGTTCATTGTTATTATTCAAATTTATCTGATGGCTTTTAATAATAATGGAAATTAAATATCAAATAGAAAATTTTGAAATAATTACGAGGGCAAATCAGAAAGTCTTTAATCCTATTTTTTATTCCCCCAAAACAGGTACATACAGATATTTACAAATATACGTAGTGTACTACGTACCTTACATTATTTCTTCACATAGTCACCACACCGGTTCAGACATTTGTCCCATCGCAGCACTAAATTAGACATCCCCCTGTGGTAGAATTCTGCCGGCTGCCTGTGGAACCACCGTCGGGCCAAAATCTTGGCTTCTTCGTCACATGTGAATCTCTGTCCTGCCAGAAACTTCTTCAGTGGACCAAAAATGTGAAAATCACTAGGGGAAAGGTCTGGACTGTAAGTTGGGTGTTCCAGATTCTCCCAGTGAACGCTCATTCTCATGCGAATCTTCACGGCCTTTTTGAAACTCGCGACACCGCCATTGAACACTTCTCAAAGAGAGACACTTTTCCCCTTGAGTGGGGTGCATTTTCCAGTGAATTGCTAAGGACGTTTGTCCCTTGCTCCTTAAAAAAACGAATGACACTTCGCTGCTCATAAGCTGTGGACGTCTCAAGAGCAACCGCCATCTTAAATGACCAATAGCAGCGCCACTCATCGGAGCAAAAGGCAGATACGGTTGGCACGGTTCAAGGAACGTTCACTGCTGGGAATGTATATGTTTGCTTTGTATTCACAGCCGTATTTTGGCTTCAAAAAATAGGCGCAAAGTCTTTTTGATTTTCCCTAATAATAACACATTTATAATAACTTTCTTGTTATACAACTAAACATTGAAGAATATATTTAATAATATGTAGAAAAAAATTGAAGTTTAAAATATTCATCGGGATTATTATTTTCTGTTTGAGATAATGACGAGTCACCTTGACTAGTCTTTGTGTATTTATTCACCTTTAATCGTGGCAAAGATAAACTTATTTTAATGTAATTTTCTGCAGTAATAAATTTGATTTTCTGCATAAAAACGTTTGGGATATTTTTACATTTTTGTGGTATTTTCATTGTTTTTATATCTTATTAATTTTTTTGGTATTAAATGTAGTTGGATTATAATCGTATAGTAGTTTGGTTTAATTCAATTTTATGGAAGTTTTTTTACTGTGTATTGATTAGGTTTCTATTTTTCAATAATAATTTACTTATTATTATTCTGTAATTTTTGACATTGCTTTATTGATATTGATTTTTGTCTTCAAAAACCTGAATTTTGGGGGAATTATAGGTCGCGAAGGGTCAGTACTTGAAAAAACTTTGGTTGGAAAAATTACTGGTTTGCACCCATGGTTGAAGAGGACTCTTGATAAAGTCTCCAGACTGGATCCTCCGTTCCCTCCTCTTTTGTTACATTATTATTATTTTTATTTTAAACTTAATACCTATTTTTAATTTGGATAGGTTTCTTATGTGTTAGATGTAGCAGCATTAGAGGGATTGAATACTATGCATCATTATTTCAATATTTTTGATGCAGGAAATATTTATTTTTTAAGTTAATTTTATAAAAGTTGCCTTAATTTTTTGGCGATTTCATATCGTATATTTAAAAACGCTCAAGAAAATTCTTATCAAAATATCACATTTATATGCTGCAGACATTCATGATACATGTTTCTTGGCAATAATAGCTTTACCATTATTTGAATTTCCAATTATTTTCATTAAGTTGATTGTAGTGTAATGGCTAATGTTATTTATTAAAAAAACATAAATCATTCAATTCCTACCATTAGCTCACACCCTATATATATATATATATATATATATATATTTATATATATATATA
>JAOUZG010043272.1:4045625-4062146 GCA_026289955.1 Argiope argentata
TACTCGAGCGAAAGCTGTCTTTTAATTTATTTTATGCAATAACATTTGATTTACCGTTTGATACCAAAAGTGTATGTTAGGGGCATTCATAAGATATCATGTTTTTGATACAAAATTTTGAATTTGAAAAACATTTACGCTAGTGAAGGCTATCTTTTAATTCATTTTGCCCAATAACATTTTATTTTTTTATTTTGTAATGCTTTTTTATTTAATTCATGTGTATTCAAAATAAAATTAATTTAAGAAATGAATAAGCATATATAAGGGGTCTGATCTGCAAACATTTAACTAAACTTCTATATGATAACAATTTATAAGTTTACAATAAATTCAAAATTATTACAATTCTTCATCCGTATCCTTCAATTGCTATCAAAACATTTTTAATCTCATTAAGACTCTGTACAAATGGTTTAGTTTTTCCTTCTTGATTCTAATTATCCCTGAAATAAATTAGAAAAAATAAGTCATGATAATCTAATTCTTGTTTAATAAAACTTACTTTTAAATTATTTTAACTTTTATTAAAACTTAAGTGGGTTGTTGAAAAACTCTTCATAAAATATCAGTTTCTTTAAGCTAATAAATTTATTAAATACGTTCAATTTAATTCAGAACTATTTAATTTAATCAAAAAACAAGACATTTTCGTAAAACTTTGATCAATTATCTAATCTATATCTTTTTATTAAGTTTTATAAAAAATATTGGAGCATACTTTATACAATTTTTTGGAGTAAGGTTATTAATTAGTTAACTGTTAATAAATATTTAGAATTTAAAAAAATTTATAAATAATGAATAAGTAAAAAATGGCTTATTTTGTGCTTATGGAAGATATGTTTAAAGTCACACGTGGGAAAAAGTGGTTAAAAAAATTGTGTAAAATGCTGAGAACATGTTTTTGTTTGGTAATTGATTCTATTTGACCTTCTTTTGCTCATTATTCCGCATTATATTTATTATTTCTTTTATGATTATCCGTGTATGATATTCATGATTATTGAACTTGATGTATAATTTTAAAAATTCGTTATTCAACTTCAACCATTTTATACATTCTTTAAAAGAGTAGGCGTAAATAACAATTTATCCTTTATATGATCCTAATATATATAATATATATCATATGAAATGGCATTGCTCTTCATTGAATCCATTTTGAGGTTTCTTGACACTGAAATAATATTAATACTAGACATTGCATATATATCCTTAATTAATTTATGTTTATACAATAATATGTAATGTCTATATATAATAATGATTTACAATAGAGATTTGTAATAATCATTTTACGAATATAATAAAGGTTTGCAATAATTAATTTGTGAATACAATAATGGTTTACAAAAATACAGTTACGGTTATAATAATGGTTTACAATAGTCAACTTTGGGATAAAATAATCCTTTATAAAAATCAATTTACTGTTATAGTAATGGTTTATAATAATCTATTTATGGATACAATGTTGGTTTACAATAATTTATCTATGGATATAATAATGGTATACGACAATTGCTTTATGAATAGAATAATGTTTCATAATAATCAATTTAGGGTTATAATAATCAGTCCATAGTTAAAATAATATTTTATAACAATTGATTTATAGTTAAATTTGTTTTATAATAATCGATTTATGGTTAGAATATTGTTTTATAATAATTGATTTATAGTCAGAATATTCTTTTATAATGTTATAATTGTTATGGTTAGATCTATAATTGTTATAGTTATAATTGTTATGGTTAGATCTTTTATAATTTGGGGTTTCTTGACACTGAAATTATATTAATACTAGACATTGCATATATATCCTTAATTAATTTATGTTTATACAATAATATGTAATGTCCATATATAATAATGATTTACAATAGAGATTTGTAATAATCATTTTACGAATATAATAAGGGTTTGCAATAATTAATTTATGAATACATAATTAATTATTGCAAACCATTCATGTATAACATGAATGTATTAATTTATGGATACATAATACATTATGTATTAATTTATGAATACATAATACATTATGTATTAATTTATGAATACATAATACATTATGTATTAATTTATGAATACATAATACATTATTATAAACCATTCATGTTTATGATTTATGGTTGTATAACATGAATGGTTTGAAATAAAAGTTACAAAGTCGAAGTGGATTTTAAAGTGCTTTTATACACTCAAACTTTTAAAAATTTGATGATTGTTGCATCTTTTTTTTTTTAGGTTTTTCACTTTACCTGATTTTAAACTGCTTTTTAAAAGTAATTAAATTTAGAAATTGATAAGAAGTTGAGACAAAAACTGTAGATAATTATAGCAAGTCTTCGATGATATATGACCTCTTAACAAACATATCTGAAGAAGAATTGTTGGTTGATATATGTTCAAACCTGATGCATAAAATATTAGTCCGGCTCTTGAAATTACAATAACAAAGACAACATTCGAATTTTTCAAATGGCATCATATACTTTGTTTTTCCAAGAAGATTTATTCTCAAAATAAAATGAATAAATAAAAATGGAGTTGGAACGATATTTTCAGCACGAAAAATAGCAATACAAAGCAGAGACAAAGACAAGAATTTTTTATTTGTTGGCTTATCAAACAAAAAGAGCCTTTTTAAAGTATTTTAGCTTAGTTTTTGAGATTCAAAAATATAAATGAATGCTTATTTTTATCTGATCTCATTATTTTGATTTTAAAATAAAAATGTAAACAAAACAAATTTTTTTAAATATTAAGAACTATACAAATCGTAGAAATTAACTCAACTTTCATATTACTCTTTTATAAATAAATACTCTATAATCTTTTATTTATTTTCTGAAATGGTTGAAAAATGAATAATTTTAAAATATGATACAGCTTTAATGAAAATTAAAATGAAGTTTTGCTGTATTTTGGGGAATTTGTTTTAAAATGCTAATATAAAATGCTATTTTACAAAATATTACTATTTTGAAATTCTCTTGTCACTACATCTCTTTTATACAATCATGTTATAACTATAATGTATATTTTAGGAATACAATTGTTTGAATTGTCTATATTCAGAAACTTTATTCTTTTATTTGCAAGTTATATGTTCGATGAATTCTAAATCACATTTCTACAACACTTTTTTATACTTTGAGAACTAAGTTATTTTTAGAAAGGAAAAATTTGTTATTGCATATTTATTAATTTGACCATAAATAAGAATTTCAAGTTCCACATAATGTTCAAAGTAATATGAATTTTACTATTAGATTCTTTACATTTTTATATCTCTCTAAAAAGCATATTATGCGGATGAATCATCAAATATATTTGGAATTTGACTCTGTTTGAAAGGTTATGTATTGTTTATGAACATTAATTTTTATTCTCTCTCACAGAAAGAGTAAAAAGTATAAAATAATTCAGTCTTGAGATGTCTACGTTATTTACCAAAAATATGTTTTTCGAATTATGGGAAGTTTAAAACGTGAAAAATTGTCAAAATTTTGGGTTTAAAATTTGTAAAGATTATCTATACTTTATTTATATTACGTAGACGAGAAAGTCAAAATGTATTCCTATTTCATGTTAATATGTAATTTAATAAAGGATTTGTAACACAGATGAAATATATTTCTTTTTACAAAGCTGATTTTTAAATGGCTTTAGTATTAATTTATCTTGTTAATGACTCGTTATATAAATGATAGGCAATCTAAGCAAAATTGTCAGAATTTATTTGAAAAAAGAGCTTAATTTATGTCCAGCAATCAATCATGTTAATTTGCAATCACTTTATGGAGAATATATCTGAAGCTTTCAGTTTAATGTTTCATGTGGCTTTTTTTCGATCTTGGATTGGTCATTAATGTAGATATTTAGAAGATATACCAAAAATTGAGTTCCACTCGTTGAATTATTGATCAGAAATCCTTGAACAGATAAAACACTTCTTATCTTTACCGTGTTTTTAAGATTTCCTCCAAGAATATCTACCTTATTAGCTTATCGGGTGGAAATTATAAATAGCCAGGCGCACAAGCAAAACTTCCCAATGAAAATCGAAACCCACGAAGTGGTAGAAAAAATAAAATAAAATAAAATAAAAACTTTTTTGTTGTATTCCTTAACTCAAATTTTTTCCCCTTTTTGAGAGAAAAAATAAACAGAAGCATCCTCTTCGAATTAAGGCTTTCAAGTGCAGTAATACTTTGCAAGCAAGACAATCGGCAATCGATATATTTGAGGCCTGATGATTGAAAATCAATCTCTACCCCTCGCACTTTTTGATACACCCTGCATTCAAGTACGAAGAATGCCGTTACAATCTTTTATCAGCAAATGAAAAGGAAGGGGAAGTTAGTAGCTTTTAAAGTTAAAGCGAGTTTCTGGCCCACCACCCGATTCAAACAATGCTTATTCGCACGCATAAAATGCGATAAAAACATCATTCTAATTATGAAAAATATCTTAAATTCAATATTTGAGTTGTTTGGTTAGTTTAATTTTCGTTTGCTCAGGAAAAATATTAGATAATAATAATAATGAATGTATTCTTGCTACTACTTTTAAACATTATCAATAAAACTATATCGAGCATTCTACACATTTCTTTAAAGGTTTAGATAATGGTTTATTATGATTAATTTTTATAGTAACAAATCACTTACACATAAAAAAAGAAAAAAAAATGCTTTTAAACATTTAATATCATTAAAATAATTCGCTGCTTTTTTTAAACATCCCTCTAATTTTGAAGACATTTTATGGCATTATTATACCTTTTTTTATGAGTTGTTCTGTCATTTTAACATCTATATTAATAAAAATGGAACTCGAAATACGTTGCTAAGCGCAAAACTAGAGAACGGCTCGACCGATTCGGCTAATTTTTATTTTGATATTTTCGTTAAGACACGAGGATGGTTCTTATGGAGAGAAAAAATGAAAAAACTGCGAGGAAAATAGTTAAAACGACACTTTTCTTACTTTCCCACAAAAAATCTTCATTTCCTTCCCCCCACACCAACTGAGCAAGATAGCAGGAAGTAATAAATTATGATTTGTTTAGAAAGAAATGTGCGAAGTCAGTTGGTTTTCATTGATAGATAACGGGATGTTTAAAAAAGAAAGAAATTAGTTGCTTTTATTGTTAATCTGCATGGATGTTTAATCTATGTCTGCTCAAAATAAAGTCATTATAAAGTAATAAATAAAGAAAAAACAGAGGGCAAAAAGGGTTTGTAGAAAGAAAAGTAGTGAAGAAAAAAAGAATAGAAAAATAAAGAAAAGAAGGGTGTGTGTGTCACCGTTATTTCCTCTGTACGCGGCATTTTCCAAGTTGTTTTTAAACTTTCGCATCTCTTGAAAATCAATTGTGTCTTTATATGTTTAGTGTGTTTACGTTTATGAAAATTTGAATCTCATTATTCTATAAAAACGTAGAATTTTAGGCCTTTCCCTTCGCCATTTAAGTAAAATATCAATTCCGGGACAATCATTGCTCGGATAGAAAGAGAAAGATGAGTAGTGCAATGAACAGAACATCTGAAGAAAATTATAATAAATAATACTAAATGAATTATTTGATTATCAAAATTTGTTTGGTTTAAATATATTTTGGTGAAAAACCTGTTATGAGACACAGCTACATAAAATATTATATGAAAATTTTAGCCAGCATTAATACTGGCGAACCGACTGGTCGCCAAAGGCGGCTAGTAGTTAATAGTTTCAGAAAATATCGAAGATTGTAAAGACATATGAATCTATTAATAATTTGTATGGCCTATATATTATTAAGTCAGCCTTCTATGGGCTATATAAAGTGTTTATAGTGAATGTTTTAATACTAATATATATTAAATAATGAAAACGATATTTAAAATTTAGTAACAGCGTTTCATAGGCAAAATTTAATAGTTAAAAATTCAAATTTGTATTTCATATTTAACTCTCATATTTACGAGGGACATCCAGAAAGTAGATTACTTTTTCGTCTGTGTCCGCTAGGGGTGGGGCTAGCGCGGCCATCTTGGGGGCAGAGCGTTGCGCAGCTCAGTCGGCATCTAGCCGTGCTAGCGAGAGGTTCGTGCTGTGCTCCGTTCAGACACTGTGACGGTTTGAAATGTCTGCGTCAATTGGAAATCCCGCGAGGTGCGTGCAGTAATAAGGTTTCTGACTGCAAAAAACTGTAAACCGATAGAAATCGATCGGCAGCTTTGTGAAGTGTATGGGGACAACATTATCACCGAAGGTGGAGTGGGTCATAAGATTTAAAAATGGCCAAACCAATGTTCACGGCGAAGATCGAAGTGGGAGACCCAGCATAGTGACTGCCGAACTTGTCGAAAAAGTCGATGCTAAAGTCCGTGAAAATCGAAAGTTCACAATGACGGAACTTGCTTTGAGCTATGCAGCGTTTTGATGACGACGCACAGCTGCAAAAAGAGGTAACGAAGTGGTTGAAGGCGCAGGCGGCCGAATTTTTCGACGAAGGAATTTCCAAGATCGTACACCGCTACGATAAATGCCTTAATTTGAATGGTGACTATGTAGAAAAGTAGTATTTGAGTGTGGCTTTCATCTGTATATAATAAAATTTGTTTCCTATACTTTGTTTATTTTTTTATTCCAAAACGTAATCTACTTTCTGGATAGCCCTCGTATTTGTACTTCATATTTAAAAACTCAAATATAAAAATTATCAGTATGCTGGCTTGATTTTTAAATTGGAGTATGCTTTTTAAAATTAATTATCCGCTAATTATAAAAGTTGAAATTCTCTTGTCACTGTATCTCTTTTATACAATCATGTTATAACTATAATGTATATTTTAGAAATACAATTGTTGGAATTGTCTATATTCAGAAACTTTATTCTTTTATTTGCAAGTTGTATGTTCGATGAATTCTAAATCACATTTCTACAACACTTTTTTATACTTTGAGAACTAAGTTATTTTTAGAAAGGAAAAATTTGTTATTGCATATTTTCCATGTTAACTCCTGCTTCAGTAAACTTCTTCTGAATCAAAAACTTATGTATATCAAATAAATATGTTAAAGCATATGAATTTAAATTTAAATTTTGTTTTGAAATTTTTGATACTAATCGCATTGTACTATTCGGTTTAGTTATGGTTTAGTTTGTAATGATTTTATAATATAATTTTTGCATTTATAACTTTTAACCTCTATATAATCTTTTAATTTTGCGTTTAAAAAAATTTCTGATCGTTATTTTTTGTTTTGTTTAAAAAAAGAAAATGTAAATCAAGAAGTTTTGATATATATGATCTGTTCCTTTTTTGAAATAAATACAATCTTGAGAATTTCTAATATCATTGTTCTTAAAAATTTCTCAAAAACTTTTAGATTATCTTTCGTGCTTACTATTCTGTCTTAGTAATAATAGAAGACGTAATTATCATTGTTCCAAAATTTTCTTCTTCTCTCTCTTGACAAATTTTAAGCCCCTAAAGTTAAATAATGCCTCAAGTTATGTACCAATATTATTGATATATTAAAATTTTAGCACTACATTTTAAATTTGGGTATATTCTGTTAATTTTATATTACTATACGTTAAATTTTAGATAGATATATTCAAATAAGAATACAATGTGTGTCAAAAATAATCCCTTTTTGTACTATATATGTGAATCAATTCGAATACTTTTATGATGATACTATATATATACCGTATTAAAGGTATAATTCAAAATTATTACAACACTAATCGCCTTTGGTGAATAGTTAGCTCACCTGAAGCTACGATTTAAATAAATCATTTAGATATAACTGCATAATTATTATTCCATAATTTTTTCAAATATTAAAGTCACATTATTTTGATTGTCTTACATATATTCTCGTTACTGTATACATGAATCTTTCTGATAAAGATTATACCAATGATATCACAGGATTATCCAAAAAGTAAATACCGACTTTCCAACTTCGGCACTATTGTAAATTTTCTTTTTTATTCATTTTATATACCACACAAATATTGAGAAAAAACCATCTTCTTTAAATTTTAGCAATAGGATAAACTCATACGATTAAATATTCGATATCATGAAAACAGATCGAATTTCAGGACAATAAATGTGTTGGACTACAGCCAAAAAAATATTTAAAGAACTTGAAAGATACAAAATTTTTACGAATATCAAATTAGTATAATTAAAACGGTGATTTTTTTTAAATTTTAAGATGATGTAAAAATAATTTTTCTGTAGTAATATTTATAGAAGTTATGGGGGGCAAAATTTTACTTGCTTTTTAATTAAAATTTCAAAAATTTGCTCGGATGTTCAAAATACCATTTTCCAAATTATGTATGTCCCAAATTTAGTAACTAAAAATTAAATGATTTGGCATCTAAAGCACCCAAACACAGATACAGACGCATAGATATTCATCGTTATTATTAGAAATAATAAAATGGAATAAATCTTTGGAACATTATAGAATAATGCCTGTATATGTATGTGTTATTTTTCTCCAGGTCTACATTTCAAACCTTGCAATTATGAAATTTGTCTTAAATATAAACTTTCACATAAAATTGCACTTCTTGAAGCCATATTTTAAAATTTCAATTAATTAAAAATTAAGAAAATATTCATATTTTTCTTTGATTACTTCCGGAAATATTAAATCACGCAAACGATTTTTAAATCATCTTACAATTAAAAAGAATCCCTAAATTTTTTATATAATTAGCTTCCAGTTTATTTGTTCTGAGCTCCAACAATTAAAAAAATGTTTTATGATGTATTCACAACACCATTTTCATTGTTGTCATAAAATAATTGATTACGGGTTTTTTTTCCATTTTTGAAATTTAAAGAATGAAAGTCATTTTATTCGTCCTTTATTTAATTCTTTGGTAGTATTGTTTGGAATTTTTTCTATTTTATTTCATGAATTTTTTTTGTATGAATTCCATTATTATAAGCATCAGAGATATTAGATTATATGACCGATATGACATAAAATTACACTCTCTATTTTTTTAAATATTTCACTACATTTAACATGTTGTTTAACGTCGCCACATGATGCTAGTAAAAGGCACCGTATCATTTTAATATTGGAACAAACTCCCATTTTTATACGAAAAATAAGAAAATAACTATCGCGTTAGAAAATCAAATTAGTTTAAATAGCGTTGACAGCTTTTTGTAAGCAAATGTGATATATTATATTTGGAAGGAATTAAAATATTCCTTTTAAATAAACAAGCAGTTGGATAAAATATGACAACTTAAAAATCTAGCGCAGTTTGAAGTTTAAATACATTATTAACAAAACAGACATAAAAAATTCAATCAAATCAAACATAACCAATATTGGGATACTTTTCCGTCAGCGAAAAATCGCCAAATAATGCAGAATTCCGCCAAATTTCTGACAGCGATTTTAAAGCGAAAAATTAACAAACAATGTAGAATTCCTCCAAATTTCTGACAGCGATTTTAAAGCGAAAAATAACCAAATAATGTAGAATTACGCCAAATTTCTGACAGCGATTTTAAAGTGAAAAATAACCAAATAATGTAGAATTCCGCCAAATTTCTGACGGCGATTTTAAAGCGAAAAATAACCAAATAATGTAGAATTCCACCAAATTTCTAACAGCGCTTTTAAAGAGAAAAACTACCAAATAATGTAGAATTCCGCCAAATTTCTGACAGCGATTTTAAAGAGAAAAACTACCAAATAATGTAGAATTCCGTCAAACTTTTGACAGCGATTTTAAAGCGAAAAACTACCAAATAATGTAGAATTCCGCCAAATTTCTGACGGCGATTTTAAAGCCAAAAACTACCAAATAATGTAGAATTCCGCCAAATTTCTGACAGCGATTTTAAAGCGAAAAACTTCTAAATAATGTAGAATTCCCCCAAATTTCTTTGGCGATTTTCTGCTGACGCCCGGCTAACGAAAAAGTACCCCAATATTTTCTATTCACCTGATAGTTAAAAAAAATTCCCAAAACTGTATGAAATAATAAACACTCTTGTTTTCCAATACCAGAAGAAAGAGAAGAAATGATAACTATTTTAGAATGAGTAAAACGCAGACGATATTTTGAATTCGAAATACGAAGGGAAATAAAAAAAATCTTTCTTTTGCCTCATAAAAAAAGACTTTTTCCTCTATAATTAATTCCATCAATTGTTCTGTCCTCCTCTTAAATTAAGTGATTGTTTTATAAATGTGTCGCACAGAAAAATTAATGAGATTAAGTTGAAGAAAATGAAGCAATTGTTCGCTTAAAACAATAAAGGAAAAAATACCTTTAAATCATTATCTGAATTCAAAAATTAAGAAAACAATGATGTTTATAGTCACAAACAAGCGAATCAACGCACAAATAAAAAAATGCAAGACAACTTTCTGAGAGAAAAATATCTTTAGAACCTGTTCTTGCCGAAAATAAAACTAAAATTACAACGGAAGATGGTAAATTGCTCCTTCCCTACACTTTCTTTGACACAACAGTGTTGAATACTTGTAACAGTGTTATTTACCTTCTATTCTGGAATTTTATGTTTTTCGTGTAAGGTGGTATTAAATCAGCGCTAGAATATACCTTTAGAATTAATTTTTTTCCTGGCTCGATTTTTTCCTATTTTTTCGAAGAAAGTTTTGGTGCCCGAATGATTTTGAGATGAACAAAAACCAACGTTTTCTAAATATAGACACATGAAATTTGTGAAAACAGAATTCAATTTTTTACTCATTTATTGATGATTTTGAATATATATCATTATTAAACAATCTCTTAATCTATTTATACATTTTAATATTCTTTAAATTTTCAAATTTTGTTAATTAGTTCGAATTGCAATTTTATATTTAATAGTTTGTAAGTATTCTCTTTTAATTTGAAGCCTAAATCTTAAATTATTTTACAAATTTGAAAATTCATTTATTTAAACTTTTGGCATATAAATACCTTTTATAAGATCCAGTACTTTTGAATTAATTATGTACTTACTTTTCTTCTACGGTAAAATAAAAAAGATAAATTCTAAATAATTCTTAAAGTCATTTTATTTAAGATATTTTTAGATTCTCTATTATAGCATATCTTTGCCTTCTCCAGATTTTATTTTTTCTCATTGTCCTATTGCATGTAACTTATATTTATTCCTGTAGTAAGTCCTACTTTCAGATATGAAAAATAGACGAAATCGAATTTTTACCGTTTTGTAAACAAACGATTTTGAAGCTTAAATCTTGTTGGTGAAAAAATGAAATATGAATTTTTAACACATTGTTTTGCTTTTTGAAAAATGATGAAGGTGCAAGTTTCTTATAACAACCGTTGTGTTTGATTGAATGTATGTGTGAAATCTTTTTTAAAATTCATGCGGATGAAATAAAGAAAAACGAATTTAGATGCTTTTGAAATATTGATGGGTAAACCAGCTCTTCTACAAAGAAAGAGAATTCGAAAATAATAAATGTTTTTTTTCTTTCACATGCTTTAACACCAGGTTTATGGCAAGTACTTGTCCCAATGGGATAACAATATACTGTTGTATTGTATTTTTTTTTCTTATGACGCGCATACCTTTGTAGAATTTGGTTGTTTTTTTGGCGTGAAAAATTGATAACTTATAATAGACTAATTCCGACATTTTTTGCTCTTTGTTCCTTCTAATGCGAAGTTTTTCATTTTATTTGCCCACACCCCACCTCACAAAATACACAATTTCATTCCAAAATCAAATTGATTGTATTTAATGTTAATCTCTAAAATAAAACTGATTTTAATTTTCTAAAACAAATATTTTTTCGTTTCTAAATGAAGTTACATCTAACTTTAAATTCTAAGTCAACTTGATGATGACGTGTCCGCTTTACAAAGGAAGGAGAGGTGCAGTAGCTTCTGAGGGTATGGACCCCTGAACACCCGAGGGCAGAAGTTAGATTCCAAGCTTATATGAAGATACACAGCCCCTTTTTGCAGGGGGGGGGCACACATTCACACACCTCACAGATAGAACACAGAACAACAACCATTTTCTGACAGGGACTCTAACCCTGGAAGCCCAGATCACGAGGAAGATGCGCTACCTCTGTGTCAGAACGCCGGCATAAGTTATCCTATTTCATGATAGAATGAACTACGGTAAGCTAAACTTACAGATTAATTTTCCTAGTATTTATTCATTAAATCTTGAAAAAATCTATTATAACAGAGAATCCTTTAAAATTAATAAAAATTTCAAAATAATTCTCTTATTACTGAAATATAAAATCAATAATAAAGATAATAAACTGCTTATCTTAATTAATAGAAATAAATTTTCCTCTTTGAATATTTCTTTCATTTGCTCATTTCCAAGTTAAATAGCAATATCTTCTTAACAAGTATGCAAATAAACCCATTAATAAGATTTAGCAGCATAATCAAATAGTAACGATTTGGCTGTAAAAGTTTTGATGCATATTTTTCTAATAAATGGGTTCTAAAAATTGGAATTTAAAATTAATCAATAATGAAGTAACTTACATCATTGATAACTTACTTAAATGGTTTAATTAAATTTGCTTTCTAATTAATGGTCTGAAGTATAGGTTGAAATATACTTCAAAAAATGAACATGTATTCTCTTTATGACTGAGTGTGTAAACCTAGTTCTATTTGAGGTATTATTTGCCGTATGAGTTTCTTTTTCAAAGCTAAACTTAAATGATATTTGTAATATTTTTGTTGTGTAAAGCTAGTCCTACAATGGCATTAATTGCGATAATTCTTATTAAAATCATAGATAAATCTTATGTCCTATTTATTTCGAAATGTTGCCCATTTTTTGGCGAAATGTTTTGTTTCTTTGCTTTTGTGGAAATCGAAAGTTAATTAATAGAATAAGGAAGATTTAAAGAGCATGACAAACAGCATTATCCTTTTATTTTTAAAGAACAAATTTAATTTTATGTAATTATGGGTCGAAAATTTAGAGGTAAATAAAATAACTGATACTCACTGAAAATGAATACTGATGCATTTCTTGATAAGAATTCCAGCAACATTGATTGAATTAAGCCTATTTTTCTCTTTTAAATGACCATTTCGAGAAATTTATTTTCACTTCAGTGTCTTCTTTCATTTCGAAGATTGAAAGGAAATTAACGAATACGAATTTTGAAATTAAATAGGATTATTTTGGGTGGAAAATTGCTTATTTCATCTCATAAATGTTTTAAGTAAATATTAATTGGTAATATTAAACAATTCTTTTAAAATTATGATACCTAAGATCAGTCAAGCAAATTCCTTAAAACATTATTTCCAAAGTTGTTTGATTAATTTTGTAATTCGAGTTAAAGTTTTTGGAACGAAGTCTGAGAAATTCATTTCCAAGGATAATTAATTAAATAAAAATGAGATTGTAAATGTATAAAGAATAAATACAATAATTTTTATAGCTTTGTTGATAATGAAATAATATTATTTATTATTTCATTAACAATACAGTCGTACAGTAGTAATCAGTACCATACTTTAAATTTTACAATTGATAAATTTTAATAAACTAATAATTAATTAAACACTTTAATTAATAAATTCCAATATTATATATATTTAACATTCTTTTTTTTTCGAGAGAAAAAGGCAAAGCATATAATTTATTATTAGTTCTTAACAATAATAAGATTTTCTTAGAGATATATTTAGTCTTTTCAAGGAATTTTATTTAACGCTCCTGCAAATGAAACCTAGAAAAATGTCATTTTGAGTATATGATTATATAAAATGAAATAAATGGGAAATGGGATATTTTTTAAAACAATCAATGCGAGACAAAGTTTTTTTTGGAAAGTTTGCAGTACCAAAGTGACTCATTCAATGAAACAATTAAAATGGACAAAAATATAATTTAACTCGCACGAGCACGTGGTGCTTGGCCGTTTAAGAAATGATGATCTGACATGATTCATTGAAACATGCATAGCAGATTTGATTTCAATCTTTTCTATTTTTATTTAATTTAATCTTTTCTATAATATTCATCATTTCGTCTAATTCCAGAACACTAAATTTTTATTGCCATTCAAATATCATTGCAAAAAATCAAAAAGTTAACTTTTCTCCGAGATTTACAACTTGGACAAGATACACCTTCCAGATATATCTGCTATTCTTGTCAGTTTCCTAAATTTAAACAGAAAATCTTCGAGGGTGTTTCTATCTGGAAACTTGGCACGATATGAAGGCTCGACATGCCCAGGGCTATCCTTGCAACCTATGAACTCTGCTAATAGATCACTGTTAGGATTGGGGGTAGAGAGATGTAGGGAGTTCCTTATTTCCCGAAGATGTTAATAGAGTTCAGTATATTTCACCTATGCGCCCAAAATGTCAAAATCGATATTTATGCTTATATATATATACATTCATAAACATATGGATATCGATTAAACTTTTGAAGGTCAGTAAAAGGGTAAATATATCGAAATGTACGAATGAGTTTGCACCAAAAGGAAGTTTCATATATTTCTTTGAAATTTCGAAAATGTTAAGTGGTGGAAATGATTTTGTTTTAAATGAAATTTTTTATTTTTATTCAAGTAGCATTTCCCAGCGGGGGGGGGGAGTACCTTGTAATTGAGGATGAGATGCTTCCGGTATAGTGGTTGTATCTCGCCAACCCGGTGAGAACTCTAGTAGATGGGGGTTAGACTTGTAATGACTTGATCTTGGCCGATCAAATAAACAGGTAGTGTTTAAACTCGAATGTTGTATGTACATCTTTAAAAATGTATACAGTTCTATTCAAATAATGACTTTGTAAACTGAATAAATTAAAGTATCAAGAACAAGAATAAAAAAAATTGTAGTAATCATAGAAAATACCATTCTAATGAATTTAATTTTTGGAAAACTATTTAAAATTGTTTATTAAAATTAATAATTAAAAAAGAATACCTCATAAGCCGCTACTTCTTACATATCAAGACATAAAAATCTTATATAAAATATCCTAAATTTTCATGAAAATCTCAATGTATCAATAAAATTCTACACTATATAAATCGTAAACTCAATTAGTATATATTTTCTGAAGCATATCATAAATTAAAAGCTCATAGTATACAGAATTTTAATTTTAAAAAATTATAAATTTGCGTTTTCAGTCATTAACATTCATAATTTGCACAAAATTAATTAATTTCCACAAGTGATTAAACACCATTTTTTGTTAGATTAGTCTATAAGTATTTATAGAAAATAATAACAATAAACTTACTTCTCATAGAATTTGTTTAAACATGAAAACATGAATTCTTGAAATTTTATACACTAAGTAATGAAATATAATTATAAAAATATACCTAATATCATTGTTTCTTATTAAGTGAAAAAAGGCGAATGTAATAAATAAAAAATTCTTCAAAACATATTTAGCAAACAATTTTACATGTATATGAATTAATTTGAAGTTTTTACATAATAATACACTATATGCTAAAAACTAACATCGTTTTATTTCTACTGGAAATTTTTTAATTAAAAAATAATTTACTTTTAATATGATACATTTTTTAAAAAAATTTCTAATTTATTTAAAAATTTACAAAAAATAACACATTTTATTTATAAATAGTGATTATTAAAAAATCTCAAATTAAAAATATTTATGAATAGAATATTTCAAAAATAAAATATCTGCTGAGAAACAAAATATACTATAATTCACGAAAAAAAACAAAAAATCAATCTTCTATGAAAAAAAGTGATCTAAAGAAATCTGAAAACGATATTTCAATTCGTTATTTAAATCCTTTTTCGTTTGTTCTGAAATTAAATTTGCCAACAAAATACAATTTTTTCAGTAAGTCTTTGGCTCTATTGAAATCCATTTAAAATATTCGAATTAAAGAATCATATCAGGCGAAAAATTAATTTCAAAAGATGTTGCCAAAAATAAAAAAATAAAATCTTAAATCAAAAGAATGAAAAGATCTGCCAACTTAGTGAGGGAGAAAATTTGATGATGAGAGTTAAGTGGAGAAAGAAACTTCAATGAAGAGAGCGAAAAGTAACTCGAATGAATTTGACATAAACGATTTTACATCTCTAGGGTCATTTGAACTGCCTGAATGACGGCGATTATTGATCTTCTCTTTGTGCAAGAGCGCTTCCAGTGATTTTTATCATCATAAAAGAAGTTAAATAAAAGTGTGAGTAGCTTATTTTTGGAATGCGATAAAAAATGGCGAGTAGTATAGTTTAAAAATTATGTATATTTGTCTTCAAAAGTAAACAATTGTTAATAACTTAATTTTAACTATTTGTTTTATTAATTAAGACATCGATTCTGATATATCATTCCGTTCCACATTATTATTTTTCTAAATGGAATTATTTGAATAGTAAAACAATCATGGACATGGGATATTTTATTTATTTTTGTAAAGCATGAATAGAATGTATTTTTGAGGTTATATATATATATATATAACCTCAAAAATACA
>JAOUZG010043272.1:4068431-4078984 GCA_026289955.1 Argiope argentata
ACCCTAAAGGGTTTAGATTTATATTGAGCCTTCACATCCTGAAAGACCATTGTTTCTTTTAACTTTTCATTTCTGCTTCATTCTTGTCATTCTTCGCACTCTATAATATATCATTAAAGGTACAATAATTTGAAATTTTTTAGTATAGCTTAATTTTGTTGCGTAAAGCTTATATGGAGTAATGTCTATATTTACATTCAGCATTAGCATCCTTAAAAGCCATTTCCTCGTTTAACTTTCCATTTCCGTTCTTCGATTCTAAATTTATCCGGACAGCTTAGTAACCTCTCATCGATATTGAGCTTCTTTATTCTTTATCTTTTCAAACCTCTATTTGTTTGCACTTTTAAGGTTTCTTCCTTTTACAATGACGGAAAACTCTATGTAATACCGTGTAAGCGATATCACTTGAAGGCCTTAGGTCATTTTTCTCTTGGATGACTTTTCTGTTGAGCAAAAATAAATCCTCGAATTATTCTTTATGGTTATGTAAGAATGGAAATTTCAGATTTTTCTTTTTCTGTATTGTAAGGATTAAATTTTTAATTTATTTCAAAATGAGTCATAACCCTATCAGAAACTTTCAACAAAATATTCTTTATTAAAATTTACTTATGAATGAATCATGACGCTACCAGAAACATTTAAATAAAAAAAATATTCTTTTTTTTATTTAAATTTACTTCGCTGTCAGAAATTTTCATGGCGCTTTACATGGCGCAGTCAGAAATTTTCGATAAAATATTCTTTATTTAAATTTTAAATTTACTTCTAAATAAATCATGACGCTTTCAAAGATTTTCAATAGAATATTCTTTATTTTTATTTAAATTTTAAATTTACTTCTAAATAAGCAATGATACTATCTAAAATTTTCAACAAAATATTCTTTTTATTTAAATTCTATATTTTCTTCTTAATAAGTCATGATGCTATCAGGGATTTTCAACAAAATATTCTTTTATATTAAAATTTACTTCTGAATTAATTATGATGCTATCAAAAATTCTCAACTAAATATTCTTTTTTTATTTAAATTTCAAATTTACTTCTGAATAAATCATGACGATATTAAAAAATTTTAATAAATTATTCTTTTTTATTTAATTTAAAAAAAAGTATAGTTTATTTTTATAAGATTATGAGTTATAGCCCATAAGATTACAAATAAGAATTTACTGAAAGTATTTAATATTATAAAAATCTATTAATGGCAATAAATATCTAGGAGATTTTGATAAGTCATATTATTACATAGAATAACACATTTGAACTTTAAAGTGGATTTTTGGATTCTTAATGAAATCAATCTACTCTAAAGTATATGCGAATTCAAATAATTAAATTAAACAATTCACTTTAAGTAGATTTTTGTAAAAAAAGTGTCTGTAAATTAACATTCTCTTAAAAATAACGTATGTGATCTTTATACAATTTAGTTCATAAAATGTGAATTATTTCATTACAATGCAGGAAATACTCAGTAAATATAGTTAAACTATATGATGTTTATATAAAACGCTTTATATTTAGTCTATTTGTAACATTAATCGTTCATTAACAGATGATTAGACCACAAACTAGTGAAATCTTGCTCTTTTGGAAATACTCTTTCAACTCATAAATAAAATATTTTTTAAAAAAATTATTCCGGCATCTTCGTTAGTTTTTGTAAAGTAATTAGTGATTTACTATTTATTACACATAAAAAAATTAGTTTTCCCAACTTTTCAACTACATCATTTTTTTTACTCTCTGTTTATAGTTTTTTTTTCTGAATGCATTTGAAGACAAAACTGTGGTTACGTCTTTGTGTTTTATCGTTTTTAAAATATATGTGGCATCTGCAAATCAAAACGGGAAATGAATTAATTTATTGAATTATTTTAAATAAATCAAGTGTTAAAATTTGTTAAACCCATCTTTAAAAGTATTAAAAAAAGATTAACAATCATGCTATACATATTTCAATATATCATGTCAAAACATTTCTTGAACGGTCAAGAACTACGTGCTCGTGCGAGTTAAATTATATTTTTGTCCATTTTGATTGTTTCATTGAATGAGTGACTTCAGTATTGCAAAAGACCCAAAAAACTTTGTCTCGCATTGATTGTTTCAAAAAAAATTATTACATTTCCTATTTATTTCATTTCACATAATCACGTGCTCAAAATGACATTTTCTTAGGTATTATTTGCTGTTGTCATTAACTTATTTTTTTAAATCAGAGCTTTTGTCAATGGGATGGCAACGTGTTATTAAAAGCTAATTTTTTTTTTGAAAAAGTGCGAAAATATATCATCGTAAAAACCATTATTTTAAAAAAAACTAAAATGGCCAATATGCGGGGTTTTCGAATACAACTCTCCTAAACAACAAATGAAATGCAACATGAAACAAACAATGGAACAAATAAAATCAAAATTTTCTTTGTTCATGTTGTTATCGTGTTATATTTTTATTAAGTTTTTATTTTTAAAAGTAACCCACGCGAAATACATTTGAATAAAGCAGTTTCTGAGATATTCCGTTCTTGCAAAATTGTGCTTACTATACCATCAAATGATAGAATAATAATGCTTTGAACTGAAGTGAAAGGCGCAAGGGAAATTAAAAACAAACTGGAGGCAATTCATAGAATAGGCTCATCGCGCTTCAAAATGCATTTTATGATTTTAAAAAAATTAGAAAAAAAAACTTAGTAAACATACCACCAGAGACATTTATAAAAGGGTATGTTCAATCAGTCTTCGGAATTTTTCAACAATAGACAGATTCTTTAAAGTTTGCTCATTAGACTGTAGAAACTTTATTTGATTTTATTTTTGAAACTTGAACATTTTTTTTCTTTGATATTGAGTCAATATTTTTACTAAAAGTTTTATTTTCGACAAAAATATTAGATAATTTAATATCAAATCTTTTTTTTCCACTAATTATCATTAGAAATTCTTTTTTATAAATTTTAATTTCTTTTTAATTTATTTTTTATAAATTTTTAATAAATATAAATAATAATAAAAGTCAATACCATAATTTCACTAACATATTTTTAATCAGGTATGCAAATCACAAAAAATAGATTTTTATTTCACAAGAGACTTAATACCAAGAGTTCTAAATAGATTTATTGTCAATATTTTTTTTGCAGAAAGATACGATATTCTACCTTTTTTTAAATTCTACTTTTTAAAAAAAATCTGTCTAGAATAATAATTTTTATAAATCTCATGTAATATGTCTGATACCGAATCTTTTATCTTCCTTTTTGAACTATTTATCCATTATCTATTTGTTACATAAAATTGAACCATCTGAATCTGTCTTTTATACTAATGAAGTCACAAATTTCTTTTAGAAAATACAGATGAAAAATCACTAGATAAAATTATTAATTTGATTTAATATATAAAACATTAATTATTCATATCTATTTCATATTAATATATCAAGTCTAATCATGTTTCAGTAATATTTCAGTCAGGGTAGTAATATAGCAATATACCAGTTGTGATTCTTTATAAAATTAAATTTTATTAGCATATCCAGTGACTTTTACAGTATGAGGAATTGCATTAAAATAGAAGATTTCTTTTTCTTTAAGTTTTATTCAAAAAACTTTCTGATAACATCATTTAAAAATATGGAAGGTAGAATATGCATTTTTGTTAAGTTGGGGTGATTCTTTGTTCGTGCAATGACCCTTGACAACTGAAAATTTTTAAAGGTTTTCTCAGTGTTAGGCTTAGTATTTGCCACCCCATTTTAGCAAGAAACAAAACTTCTATTATTTTCAAATGTTATTAATAGGCCTTATTGTTTAAATTATCGGCCAAATTTTACCTCTTAACTTTCGGCTTTTATCTTTGCTTTTTATTGGCTACAATTGCTATAATGCATGTACTGAGTTCTTGAATTTCTATTGAATGCTACCATTTTGTGACACATCATTTTATTTATTGGGAATGTTCATCCATACATGCTAGTTTCAGCTGTTTTTGTAAGCTTCATAATTTTACACTACTATTTACTAGATTCACTTAATTGTTATTAGTATTAGTAGCCACTTTTCACGGAAAGTCAACTTGTTCAATGGGAATACTCATTGCGTTTCATTTCAAGAAAATCATTTATGTATAATTTTATATTCATGATTCCCTTGACAAAATATTTCTTGTGATTAGTATTAAATCCAGGTTGTCTTAATATATTTATATTCGTTTTATTCATTGTGTACATGAATCTTCTTAATAGAATCGAATTCCATGATATTATAGTTCCATTAAAACTTTAAGTACCAGCATAATCTATTTCGACTTGTTCGTTATCTTATCCGGGAATATAATTAGATTCTTCGATTCCTTAGGTAAATTTATAGGACCAAAAACTTATTTTTTTAAAAAGTAATTTTTCTTCAGTTTTCAATACTGAAATAAAATCGCTAGGTTAAATATTTGATGGAAGTTAAAACCATTTTGAGTTCCACAAAGAAAAATATAATATTCTGTTGAAAATAATGTAAAAAAATGATTTGGAAATTACGGAAATTCAGAGAAATTATAAAGTAATCGAAATTGATATCATTAAAAAGAAAGAATAGTTTTAAAATGGCGTAAAAAAAAGTTGTGTGTAATAATATTGTAAGCAGTTATCGCAGTAAAACTTCTAAATCCAATAAATTGTTAATTATTTTTTAATGACCTTAATTCCCACACACACTCAAAAAAGTGCGCATCTCTAACTAAATGTGTGCAAAATTTTGGATGCTGTGGTTCAAATGGTCTGGGCTCTAAAGCACTATTGGCTATATATAATAAAATATTTGAGACTATGGGATTTATGAAATATTATGATTTCTTATTTTTTTTTATTTGTTAATCAAAAAAATTTTATATTGGAGTGTACATTGATTCTAAATTAAACAATTTTTGTTATTATTATTGCTTAATTTTAATATATATGTAGGAATTGATATTGAGAACTCCAAATAATCTCCAATTAACCAAGATAAATTAATTTTAAATGTTTTCGAAACTGGTGAAAATATAACTCTACATGTCGATTTAATTAATTCCTAATTATTTCAAAAGATGAAGACACCAATCATTTCAATTCATACGTCATCTGTTATTGACGTCAGAGTATCGGCTTTGCTACTTAAGGAACTTCTCTCTTCGGAAAAGGGGTCAGTCGTCATTTGGAATGTGAAAGGGTGAGGTTCGATTAACCTTTTCTCCGTTAAGCGGATGCACTAGACCTAAAATTAGGGCTATTGGTGTCCCCACCTTTAATCGAAATAATGCTCTGCTATCTTTTAAGTAAAATCTTTTCTCTTTTGTAAATAAGTTAAATGTTGTGATTTTGTTTAGTGTTAATTTGTGTTTTGGCTAAATAAATTTAGTTTTTGTTTAAACTTGTCGTTTTAAATTTTTAACATTAACTTAGCAACCCCTAGACACCTTTCCTGCATATGTTTTATGAAGTAACGCACCTTATACTGTATTATTATATTTTGAATATTGGTTTTGCTGACATCTAAACATAAGTTATGATTCTTTTTTTGTGCCATCTGTTCAGGCAGTGCGTGCTCAGAAAGGGTTTCATTTATGTTTGCACAATTTCATTAAGATAAGTTCAGGCATTCTATGCTTGGCTATAAATTACCATTTTGGCATCCCTGAAGTTTTCTCTTTTGATGTATATCGTATTAAAATTATGGTTATATGCACAAGGAAACAGGGTAAAATTTATAAAACGCGCCAACACATGTAAATTCGAAAAACTATAGAAAAGAAATGGCAACTAAAATGTAAAAAGAACACAATCTCACATTTCGAAAGAGAAAATAATGCCGCACTGGGGTTTTTTTCCCGCGAAAAAAAACCCACCAAATTCTACAAACGCATGCGCAGTTAGAAATAATTCAGTACAGTTGCATATATCTAATTATCCTGTCGGGACAATTAGTTGCTATTTTTTAGCCTTTCTGCGCATGCGCTGTCTGCTTGCCGTCTTATAAATGGCCGAGTATAAAGCCGTCATAAATTCAATGATTCTTCTATTAAATAATAAAGTTGCGGTCAATGTAATTAATCAATATTATTAAAAATTAACTAATTAATATAGTTAATCCATAAATGATATCAGTTGTAACAATAATACAAAAAATATAGTATCCTGTCGGGACAATTAGTTGCTAAAATAAGTCGTTTAATTGAAATAGTTGCATTGATATATTTAATTGTAACAAACTAATTTCAATTTATAGTGTAAAAGTATTTTTCCGTCCTTAACAATATTTACCATTAGTTCATTATTTATTTGTATTTATAATTATATTACATTTCTAAACATAGCGAAAAACTGTGCCTTATATTCCTCTAACCTTAGTTTCATAACAAGCAGTTACAAATTCCAATCTTTTTGCCATCTTTCTGCAAAAAGAAAAAAATTATAATCTCGTTACAAAACTGCTTGCGTCAGCATCGTTCCACTGATTTACGGACGGGTACTTTTGGCGCTTCTTTCCATAAATGGAACATTAATCCATATTTACTTAAATATTAATCTCTCCAATGATATACAAACATGTCAACAATGTGACGTAATAATCTTGTGTAACTAGAAAACTGTATATTTAGATATAATACCGTAAGTAATTTTTTATTTGAAAACGATTTATTTTTCTTTCGTATTTCAATAACATGTTTTGTTTACAACTAATATTTGAAATTTTGACTAAATTGGTGAATGATATATTTATCTTTCTCCTCTAAAGGTTTCGATATTAATATTATATAAGTATAATAAAATATAAAGGATATCTGCTCATAGATGAACAACAAAATTTTAAAAAGAAATTTGGATTTCAAGTAATATTTTTCTATAATTTACTATATACAAACTTCGATATAATAAAATATGTGTACATTTTCAGCTTCGTTTTTCTCCATTTCCTTACACATTTTAAATATTCTATCTCCAAAGATTAATTGCATACTTATACTAATATGATAAAATATAAATAGTGTCTGCTCATAAATGAACAAAAAAATTTTAAAAGAAATTTGGATTTCAAGTAATATTTTCCATAATTTGTAATATATAAACTTTGAAACATGTCTTCATAAAATATGTGTACATTTTCAGCTTCGTTTTTCTCCATTTCCTTACATATTTTGTGTATTCTATCTCCGAAGATAAACTGCATACTTATACTAATTATACTTATACTATTATAAAAAATATAAATGATGTCTGCTCATAAATGAACAAAAAAATTTAAAAAGAAATTTGGATTTCAAGTAATATTTTCCATAATTTGTAATATATAAACTTTGAAACATGTCTTCGTGAAATATGTGCACATTTTCAGCTTCGTTTTTCTCCATTTCCTTACATATTTCGTGTATTCTATCTCCAAAGATTTACTGCATACTTATCTAATTATACTTATACTGATATAATAAAATATAAATGATGTCTACTCATAAATAAAATGTCTACTCATAAAAATATTTTTAAAAGAAATTTGAGTTTCAAGTTATATTTTTCTATAATTTATTATATACAAACTTTGGAACATGTCTGCGTGAAATATGTGTACATTTTCAGCTTCGTTTTTCTCCATTTCCTAACACATTTTGTATATTCTATTTCCGAAGATTAAATGCATACTTATACTAATTATACTTATACTATTATAAAAAATATAAATGATGTCTGCTCATAAATAAACAAAAAAATTTAAAAAGAAATTCAGATTTCAAGTAATATTTTTCTATAATTTTATTAGATACAAATTTAGAAACATTTCTGCGTGAAATATGTGTATATTTTCAGCTTCGTTTTTCTCCATTTCCTTACGCATTTTGTATATTCTATCTCCAAAGATTAACTGTATACTTATACTAATTATACTTGATAAAATATAAATGATATCTGCTCCTAAATGAACAAAAAATTTAAAAAGAAATTTTGATATCAAGTAATATTTTTCTTTAATTTGTTATATACAAACTGTGAAACATGTCTGCGTGAAATATGTGTAAATTTTCAGCTTCGTTTTTCTCCATTTCCTTACATATTTTGTATATTCTATATCCAAAGATTAACTGCATACTTATATTAATTATTTTCGCTAGCAAATTCTCTAAACTAGCAAACATAACATAAACTGCCGGATTAACTATTTACAATTTTAATTAAGTTACAAATTTATTTTACAAGCATTATATAGGATTTTTTTCTTTTCCATCTGTCATAATATTTGTCTATTTGAATATGAAAAAAAACTGTTTTATTTACTTGTAAGTCATTTATTTTTATTCCTATTATCTTTAAATAGCTTAGTGTATCCTAATATTCATGCTCTTATTATGAATTTTTTTAATTCAAAAATATACAATGGACGAAACCAAAATGAATTCAAAGCAAACGCAACTTTTAATTAAAATATTTCATTGGTTTCCGTTTTACATAGAGTAAATTTAGAACATTCAGATTGTTCGCTTGGCAGATATGTTTTCTAAATGAAAAAGTAATTGTTGATAAAAACTGTTTGAGAGAGAATAAAACAAAATATTATTTGTACACACTTCTATTATTGTATGTGACATTAATTCTTTTTTATGCTCATTGCTTTGTTCTGAAAAAGTTCTTTTTTTTTTTGCAGTAGCAACCAAAGCAGCCGAAAAAATTCCATTACGTCACCATCAAGACGTCCAGTGCGCCTGCGCAATGTAATCTCGGGACAAGAGTCAGTGGAAACTCTATTTTTAAAAGCTACCGAAGTAAGTCCTTTTTGCTCCTAGTGGCATTCACATTTCAAAGCAAGTAATATAAAAAACAATTTTTTTGATATTAATTCCTACTTCGGTTAACAAAGAAAATTTTTAATTTACTTACTTTTTATCAAATAATTACAATTAATATAAATATGACAGAATAACAATATTAAGCCGCAAAATAGAAAGCGAATTTCCTGGCAATTTCCATTCTAATTTCTATATATGGTGTTCGAACTCGCAACCCAAGGGATGTGAATTCAATTCCGCCCAAACCAGACTATATTGGCCTTAAAATTTCTATTTCTATAAATAATTGATCAAAAAATAATTAATGGCGTTGAGTTTTCAACGCCAATTGAAGATTCAAAGCCAATTGTGGCAACGCAAAATTCGTAATTTTACCACACTAGTTGGGGTAAGAAATACAGAATAGAAATTTCTATTTTTTTTTAAATTCTGTATTATTTTAATTCGAAAGTACTTCAAAATGAATCGGGAAAAATCGATTAATTAACAAAGTTTGATTTTAGATGCATCGAACATTACGAAAACAAAGAGAATCCATTAAAATAATTCGCCGAAAACATGTTAAGCATAACCTCATAAGTATGCCGAAAAAGCAAACTGAATTCGTTACTTATTTGGTGGGGAGGGGAGGGGTATGAAGAATTTTGGCGAGAAAGTTAGTTTTTAATTAATAAATAAAAAATTATTGTATTAATATTTGGAAAAACTGCCTTAGCATCAAATGTCATCCAATACAAGTTTTAAAAATAAATATAAAGAATATTTTAGTAGCGATTGAAAATTTGAACGATATATATATATATATATATATATATATATATATATAATATAGGCAGAGTGTGAGTTAATAGTAGGAATTGAATAATTATTCGAAGAAAATGACAGACAGGAAATTCAAGATTTCATCCAATATCTTATATAAAGAATTTTTTTAGTTTCAATTACATTTGCATTAAGAAATTGCCATTACTACATAAACTGAGTATACACTTCCCTCAGCATTAGTTACATTTACACAGCATTTAAATTGCAAATACATATACCCTGATAAATTGTGATTGCTTCATACTTTGTGTGTACACTTCCCTCAGCATTTAACTTACATTTACACAGCATCTAACTTGCAGATTTATTTACACTGTCAAATTATTATTACTGTATACTTTGTGTATACACTTCCCTCAACATTTAACTTACATTTACACAGAATTTAACTTGCAATACATTTACCCTGATAAATTGGCATTATTGCATACTTTGTGTATACACTTCCCTCGTCTTTAAGTTGCATTTACACAGAATTTGATTTGTAAATACACTTACCCTAATAAATTTCAATTACTACATACTTTATGTATATCTTTCCCTGAGCATTTAACTAAAAGGACTCAACCAAAGACCAATTTAAGGGATTTTTTTAACTGCACATACATTGACAGAAATAAATTGTCATTATTACGTACTTCGTATATACACTTCTCTCAGCATTTGACTTAAATTTATGCAGCATTTAACTTGCACACACATTTACGCTGAGAAGCTGTTATTACTATATATTTTGTGTAGCACTTTCCTCAGCATTTAACAGCAATAACTCAACAAAAGACTAATGTAATGGCTTTTTTAACTGCAGATACATTTAAATTATAAATTGCCATTTTTTCATACTTTGTGTATACATTTCCCACAGCATTTAACTTACTTTTACACAGAATTTTAGAACATACATTTATA
>JAOUZG010043272.1:4079233-4094661 GCA_026289955.1 Argiope argentata
ATTTTTATACTGATAAACTGTTATTACTACATATTTTTATACTGATAAACTGTTATTACTACATATTTTTATACTGATAAACTGTTATTACTACATATTTTGTGTATATTCCTTCAGCATTTTACAATAGCTCAACAAAGGACTAACTTAATGGTATTTTTTAATTCCAAATACATTTGCTCTGATAAAATATCATTACTATATACTTTGTATATTCCCTTCTCTCGGCATTTATAAGCAATAACTCAACAAAAGGCTAATTAAATGGTAATATTCTTGGAGAAAGTGGGAAATGTGTTTGGAAAGAGTTCATATATATGTTCGGTTTATATAATAATTATATCGGATTATTAAATATTTATAAATGATCAAAATTTATGGAACATAATAAATCCATTTATGATAGTTGCCTTATTTTCCGAATTAATTTTTCAAAAGCACTTTGAGTGTAAAGGCGGCAAAGGAATTAAGTTTTAGATTCAATATTTCTATTCATATACTTAATTGCCTGGCATATAATATCTTTTCAAAATTATTCATAGCTGTAAACTCGGTATTCGATATCCTTTTATTATTAGCCACAATGGCGTGTATATGAATTTCCGAAACGTATGATTGTTCTTTGTGAAATGTCTTTGATAAGGATTATCTCAAATCCTCTCGGCTGACACTTTCGGAAAATTGCAGGTTCTCATTCTGCTCTTTGTACTGCAATTAAGATATCGTTCATATGACGCACTTTGGAGGTCGTTAGAGCAGTAAGATTTTTAGAAAGAATAGGAAATGACGGAGTAAACAGAATAAATTGATTTTCCATGGCGTATCAGTCTAATATCTTAACCATATCCGCTTCATTATATTAGGCTTCAGTCCAACTTTGTAAAGCGAATCTTCCCGTTTTATCAATCTGCTGATGAATCTATTGGTTAGCAGTGTTTCAAACAATTTTTTGAGACAAGTAAAAACGCACATCTTTATAATATAATATAATATGTAATGATATCTCTTATATTAATTTAACCCACATTAACTTCATTCTAAAATGGTCTTTATCCAATTCCACTTCTTATCGTGTCAGAACGTGATGTTATTTTGGGAATTAGGTTTGTGGCGTTAACAAAAATCCGTAGGCGAAAAATTTAAATTTTATTATCTGCACGCGCATCTGATAAGCTTTTAATAGCATGTTGTCATCGCATTTACAAAAGCTCTGATTTAAAAAAAATAAGTTAATGACTCCAGCCAATAAAACCTAGAAGAATGTCATTTTGAGCACGTGATTACGTGAAATAGGAAATGTAGTATTTTTAAACAATATATACAAGATAAAGTTGTATGATTCTTTTGCAATACTAAAGTGATTCATTCGACGAAACCATTAAAATGAATAGAAATATCATTTAACTTGCACGAGCACGTGGTGCTTGGTCGTTCAAGAAACGATGTTCCGACATGATACATTGAAGTAAGCATAGCAGATGTCATTTCAATCTCTTTTTTTATTTAAATACTTTTAACACGCCCTCTATAAAATTGCAAGTTTGGATATTTCCCTCATGGTCAGAGTAAAGGTATAAAAGTCTCTAATGTTTTTATCATTTTTTAAAGATATCTAGAATTTTTTCTTAAACGGTAACTTGATCTAGAAAGTCCCTAATAAAATGTTATTGTAAAAACTTCTGGAGGGAAAAATTCGATCTATTTCGCTTTTGTACTAACATGTGGACTGCCAGATTTCATGCCACTTATACTTTATAAGTAAACGATGCTTCTCAAGGCGAAAATAAGCAAAAATTAAGAAGTTTCTTCTCAGCCACGCACTTTCTCTAATATTCACACACACACGCACACACTATACAGCATGAAAGACACAGTTGCCCTTTGGCTACCAGCTGATTTGCTGGAATCAATGTTCAATTAAATTTTCTGTTAAATATTTTATGTAACTTGATCTTAATGGCTTTCTGGATAAAATATATTTAAGGATCAAATTTTGATAAATAACATTACTCAGGGTATTTTATAAAGATCTTGTTCTACTTTTGCATTTACTATACATTTCCCTTAGTTTGTTTGAACTTGTTTAAAATTTAAACTTAAATTTGAAATAGAAGTTAAACGTCAACTAATACTAAAACTTGTTTTGCCTAAACCAACCTTTTTTTTCAAGTATGAGTATAACAAACTAGATTATTTAACATTAGAGTTCTGTATATACTAAAGAATAATTTTTTTAAATAATTTATGCAATATCTCAAAGGATTAATCAATTATTCAACGAAATTTTTTCTGATTGACTATCAAACTAAATTTTTAGATTTACTTTCAAAGTTATTTAAATAGTGTAAGTAATATATTATTTTAGTCAGTAAATATTTTTAAAAAATCAAGAAGCTTAAATTTTATATAATTTTTTTTGTTTCTAAGGAATTTCTAAAATATTCTCGACCCTCAATTTTTTTAAATTAAAAAAAAAATTCAATCTTTTGCGAACATAATATGACCGAGTTATGAAGATTTGAATATTCTTAGATTAAGGCAATCAACTGTATCATTATTTTAAGCCAGTTAGCTTGGGAGAAACTTAGAACGGCCATGAACTGTATTTTCATCTGGATGGACAATGAAGTGGTCTAAAATGTATCATTTTTATAAAACAGTAATATTCAAATGTTCATAACTTTTTCAATTTAAGCAGCAAAAGAGAAGAATATTTTTAATTAAAATATCAAAGTCTCGCTATTACTTGCTTGCTAATCTATTGCTTTAAAATTTACAAATTTTTTGCAAAGTTATTAAATTACGAAAACAAATTATGCAGAAATAGAAATAGAATTATTGGATAATCTTATATTGTAAATATCAGCTTACAATGTTTCAATAATTTCAGGGTTTTTTTTGTACATTTTGATTGCTAACCCTGGTGTCTAAATTAGAAAATTATTGATTTTTTTTTTCAACACAAAGTGATAAAAAATTTGTGTGTAATATTATGCTCCAAAATTATTGTGAAAAAAATAACTTTGGAAATTTGATTCATTTTTTGAGAATTTAACCACATTTTGGAAGAATATATCTTATATAAAGTAAAATCTGTCAAATTTTATTTCTGTATCCAAGGACTCTGTATATGTTTTCATACGCTTTTTAATTACGTATAACAAAATTCATAGACAAAAAGCCAAACTAAAATATAAACGTAATCAACTTTTTTAAATACCATTCATAGTTTCTTATAACCGCATTTTTAAAAATTATAATTTATTAAATTACAAATTTTCAAGACTTTTTTAATAAAATTTTTAATAATTCCTAACTGATTGATAGAAATATCAAAACCATTTTGAATCAAATTGACCTGTTCAAAGTATTTGCAAATATGTATATATAAAGAATATTCCCTTGAAATAGTTTCTTAAAAAAAGCTTTTTTTGTTAAATTTTGAATATGGCATAAAATAGCATTTCCAAATCGACTTTGCAAAATGACCTTGTCTGGATTAATTGAAATCAAAAGTAGCAACTGATGTGCTAAGAGAAACTTATATAACATAGAAGTTTTTATCAAAATATCCCTGCGAAAAAAATTTTAAAAATACAAAGGGATAAAAGTGTAATTATAAATTCATAGTTTATGCCAACAAATGTTTAATTAATTCATCATGATTAAATTTGTATTAGTTATTCTAAGCAAAAAATGTCTTTGAATTTTAAAATATGATTTAGACTTTAAAGGTAAAAATCATTTTTCATTAGTACAGTAAATAAGATTAGATATTGAATTCATTTAAAATTAGAAAAAAATGGTATATACTTTATTTCTTAAAAGCAAATTTTAAATATAATATGCTCTGAAAATTGCACAGCAACATCAGAAAATTCCGTTATAATAATTATAATTGAATGTTAAAAAAAATAGATTTAAATAAAACATAGAAATACATTTAATAATTAATAAATCAAATAATATGGTTTTGAGTTGTCTGTAAACGAATATATTATCTGAAATATTAGTAAAATGTACATTCTTTCTACAAAAAAAATGCTGTAGAATGTCTTTTTATCGAAATCTTATACAACAAGTGTATTCCTTACTGATTAAATAAATAAACCTGAAAAATAATAAAAATTATAAAGCTAAAACCTACGTTTGGATGAAATAATGATTTTTCTGTCACGTTCATTTAATCCAGACGAGGATTTCGATTTTATAATATTTTACCAATATTTATCAAATACGTTGTGTTAAACTATACTATAAAATGACTTTGAAAGACTTATAAATAAATGAAAATAAATTATAAAAAATCATAGGTCTAGTTAAATAATGAATTATTTGCTAAAATATTGTTTGACTAACAGCTTTTAGAATGCAAACCGTCGGCTCTAAATAAAATCACAAATAAAATTGTTGTTGAAATTTATTTTTAACGCTATAAATTATTTGGCTGATTTATTTTAAAAACAGGAAAATCGTTTGAATTATTTTAGGTCAAAGAACTAATCAATTTATCACCTGCATCGAGTTTTTCATCTCGTTTTATTGTATTATGTTTATTGAGTCGTGGTATTTTTTTTCTGAGCAAAAAATGTATATAAACAGAATCCTCCTATTTACCAAAAAAAGTAACTTTAAAACTCGAAATAAAATTTTTTTAAAATGTGAGAGAAATGCTTGTATTTATATTTTTGATTTTACATTATATCCCAATTTTTTAAACGAAACAAAAGACTCAACTAAGCGTTTTAAGAACAATTGATGGAAGCAAATAAAATATTTACTTCCATTCCCTTCAGAATTTATAAAAAATGAACAGAAAACGCCAAAGATTTGAATTCGGATATTTATTGTGAATTACTTAAGTTCAGCCTTTTCAAAATTGCTTTTAGATCGTCCTTTTTGCATCAAACACAGAATAAAAAGAAAAAAAGGGAACTGAAGAATAAAATAGTATTAAAAAAGCACTGCAAACCCACACAAGTTTACTTTTTTTTCCTTCGATATTTTTTTCTGCTAGCCCTCAGGTTTAAAATGATTTTGAGGGGAAATTGAAAAGTAATTTCAGTTGGAAATCCTTACTGAAAGAACGGGTTAAAACTAGTTTAGTTGAAAAGACTGCATTTCTAAAATAAAGAGGTTTTTAAAGACGACAATCTCAAACTCGCTTTTATTTTTATTTTATTTTTAAATCCCGAAAATAGTAAAAAAAATCTTCGATAAATTCGCCCATTTTAATCTAGTGTTTGATAAATGCCACAGAATACTAAATCTCAGTAGCACAGATTTAAAACTTGGCATAACAAGTTCGAAAGAAAAAAAGAAATTCAACAAATGTCAAAGCTGTTACTTATATCTAGCTAGAATGAAATTAATTCTTTCTTTAAAACAAAACTGATTTTGTCTCGAATCGGAAAAAAAATCTCTCCCGTAATTAAGTTGTATGTTGAAATTAAAAGATATAGAACTAATTAAAATAAATTGGTAGTGTTCTATTCAAAGAGTTTAAATTCATTTGTTGCTCAAGAAGAAATGGGATTAATTAGTAAGAAAATGCAGAGATTTAATCATTTATTAAATTACATCACTTGAAAGAAATAGTAATTTATCTCTAACTTAAAAATGATAAATGAAAAATCATAATATTTAAAGGAAATTTCATTTGTGTTTTATCTTTGAATTAATATTAGTACGATTCAAATAAAGTTTATTTTACTTAAAGAGAACAAACTAGTAATAAACATTTTATATCAATTTTAACATATTTTTTGTCAATAAAATGTTTTGTGGAACAATTCTTCATTTCACTCCATTTCTACTTGAATTTTTTTATTTTCTCTAAGTAAGTCAATTTTATTTGCTAACTTTGTTTTTAATATTGTAATAATTTTTTTAAACTAAGAAATTATTTAAACTTAGGATTGTAAAAAAGTAAAATGCAGAATAATCTGAATAATAATAAAGTTTAGGAAGGGCAAATCTATAATTGTTTTGTAAAACTTGATGAGGTTTTATTGATAAGGGCCTCATGTTAAAAATGTGAATTTTCCAACCCTAAATCGATGCCAGTAAATTACCAAGAATAAATGGCAGTAGAAAAATAGTATTATTATTTGAATTCCCTTTATTATAATAAAATAAATATAATATAATGTTATATAATAATAATAATGTAATCATATTAATATCTTGTATAGATGCCTTCTCTTTTCCAAGACGTATTCAAAACGTCCCTGGCAGTACATAAATAATGTATAACAATGTATGACATTGATCAATATTTTCAATATTGTATAATATTAATTAATATTTTATAATATCGAACAATACTGTGCATTAGGTTGTGCTACCTTGAATTTTTATCTCCCATTGTCCCAAATTTTAAAATAACTTTTAATCCCCATTTAAAAAATAATTTTGTAAAAGCTAATGTTGCCTTAATATGTTCACAAGTTTTTTAAAAAATATGTTTATTTTCCTTCAATAGATCGCAATTTTTATACAGTGATGAGAATAATTCATTTTCTTATCCTTAATGGTGTTTCAGAGGTTGTAGCATCATTCTGCAGTTTCAATGAGCCGTTGGCTACTTGGCGCTCTTTAGCGACATAAATTGATACAAAATTATAAACTACTAACACATTTAATTTTAATACACGTTCTTTTTTCCCTGTAAGGAATGGTTAAAAATTTAAAATCGTAAAAAATACTATATATCGTGGAAAAGACTTTTTTACTTTTACATTAATAGCTTTAGAGATTTGTTTTTATTTTAAAAAATCCCTGTTTAAATTGGTACAAAGTTTATGTCAGCATAAAAATAATAGGTACTTTTCCGTTAACCGGGCACAAACGAAAAATCCCCAAAGATATTTGGCGGAATTCTGCCTTATTTGGCGATTTTTCAATTTAATATTTTTGTAAGAAATTTGGCGGAATTCTGTATTATTTGGCCATTTTTCACTTTAAAAATATTGTAAGAAATTTGGCGGAATTCTACATTATTTGGCCATTTTTTTTCTTTAAAATTGCTGTAAGGAATTTGGCAGAATTCTGCATTATTTGGCGATTTTTCACTTGCATCTGGTTAACGGAAAAGAACCAAATAATAAAATTTATGCAATAATCATTCTAGCTTATAACTATTATGATATAAACGAGCTTCACGTGCCAGTTTTTAATTGCCAATATACGAGTCTAATTTTAGCAGCGATGTACATTTATAAAGCAACTTAGTAAAAGCTAACGATGCCTTAATGTGTAGACAAATTAAAAAAAATAATATGTTTATTTTCCTGAAAATGATGTAAACATGTAATTAATGCATCGTAACTTTTATGCAGTGAAGTGATTAATTCGTTTTCTCGTCCAGAATCGCCAAACTTGACCCACTGCAAACACCTCTCCGCAAACGATGTCGATAAAATAATTGTCGCCATCGGTGAAAAACACGCAGACGAAAATTTATATAATCGCTCTGCAGGTAGCTTAAGATAGCATTTTATCGCCTGCGTCTCGTAAATCAAGAGTTACGTGCCATTTTCCTGATGCTCTCATTGCCACTAAAAGACTGCGAACGAAATTAAAAATAATTATTTCAGCCAAGAATTTAAAAATTCAGGGGAAATATTCTATTCTGTGGATGGGAAATTTGTGTGACATTTTGGAGTGCTTAAAGTTGAAAGTTAATGTGTTCCACCTGAGATAATCGGTACTTTTAGGTTTTGCAGACGATAATTCTAAATTATGTTTACTTTTTCATTCCATATCGGTTCGATGAAATTGTTGCCGGTAGCTGCAAATAAATCGTTTGGCTCTTCATTGATTATAGCTTAGTGCGGTTACAGGAATAATTACCGGATACATTTACTCGTAATTTTTTTAAAATCTAGCTTCGTGGTTAATTAAATATTAAGGAATAATTGTACATTCGGCCTTTATTTATACAATTACTTTTTATCATAGGGATGTTTTAAGAATACAAAGATGGGTTAATTGAATGCTTTGACTTGATTACATGATCCATTATTGTGAAGTGAGAACAATATTATTCTAGATTAAAATTAGTGGCTGAAATTATGAAACTCTAATTGGACGGGAATTGCATTATGTTCCATTTTTTTCTTTAAATAAGTAGCTTCCATAATTTGTTAATTTATTTTGTTGAATCATTTTTACTAATAACTGGGGGAATCGTAATTGTACATCATTAAAGTCTAAATTCACGGAATTATGACTGCATTCCTAATGTTTTAAAAATATATGAGGTAGTTTTTATTATTTAAAATTCGCTTTTCACCGTTTTACTGCTTTGTTACCATTTTTCTTATACTTTTTTTAAATTTAAAGTTTTAGATTTTTCGATAAGTTTTAAATTTTCTTCTAAAACTAATTTTAAAAATTACTTGAAGTCATGATGGTAAATGATATATTATAAATAGCATTTATAATATATTAGATAAATTTTATATAAATAATTGATATGAACTTTAGTTTAACTGCAGTTTATATTACAATATGAAACAGCGGAGAATGGTTATTTTAAGAAACAAAAAAAAAAGAATAAAATGAAATATGCAGTGCATATTTCAATATATTATGTCAGAACATCATTTCTGGAACGGCCAAACACCGTGTGCTCGTGCAACTTAAATTATGTTTTTATTCATTTTAATTGTTTCATTGAATGAGTCACTTTAGTATTGCAACGATCCAAAAAACTTTGTCTAGCATTTATTGCTTTAAAAAAAATATCACATTTCTTATTTATTTCATTTTATATTATCACGTGCTCAAAATGACATTTTTTCTAGGTTTTACTTGCTGTAGTCATTAACTTATTTTTTTAAATCAGAGCTTTTGTAAATGCAACGTCAACACGTTATTAAGAGCTGATTTTTTTTAAATGCTCGTGCAGATGATAAAATTTCCATTTTTCGCCTACGGAATTTTTTTGACTCCAAAACCATCATCTTAAAAATAACATCATGTTCTGACATGATTAAAAATAAGAAAGCAGAGAGAAATATTCCATTCTCAAAGAAAAATTATCATTATAATACGATAATGTATAGTTAAGTTTTCTTGTAAAACTTATTTTAAAAATTACTTGAAATCACTTTTATATATATATATATATATATATATATATATATATATCCAACGGATTAGTTATTTTAAAAACAAAAAAAAGCAGGGAAAATATTTATCCTAAAAGAAACGTTTTTTCTATAATATAATAATATTTATTTAAAAATATAAAAATTTGATCTCACTTTAAAAAATTAACACAAAAATGGAAGATAAGAGCGGAAAACATAACATAAATGATTCCATCTCGAATATACAGAATGTACGAACCAATAAACAGCCAATCCTTTTTGGATTTGCCCCATAATTTAAAAAGTGTCTAGATTACAGATATTAATTCTGTGTATTGAATTTTATCTATCTAGCTCCCTTTGCTTAGTAGTTATTATGTTAAATTATATTCGAATAGCCGGACTGATCGGATTTTCATCAAAATTTGATAGAAATATACAAATGTGATTATAATGGCCGTGTACTAAATTCGATCCTTCTAGCTCATGCATTTTTCTGTTATCATAGACATAGACAAAAGATTATTTTCCAAAAATATGTTTTTCGAACTCAGGAAAGTTTCAAATATCGAAATTCGTCAAAAATTCGTATTCAAATTTTTTGGCCTTAAGTATGTTTTCTCTACACTGCGTATACGCGAAAGTAAAAAGGCAATTCCTTCTTTATATAAATCAATACATTGTTTCGAAAAAAATAATCAAGCTTATATCCATCCAAGTATATATCCATTTTACATTTGGCTAACGTTACTATCATTTCTTTTACTCAGATATGTTTTTAAGAAATCGAATTGAGATATCGAAATTCAAATAAATATCAGAAAATTTTTTAAAGACTTGATCGTATTTTTTTTAGCATAAGATGAATTTGATAGTAGTGAATTTGTAATCAATTGCAGTGTTTCAGATGATAATTTAATACTCTAAATAAAACTTTTAAATAATTTTAGAACTTGTTATTGAGGCATTAAAAACTGCACCATTGGATATTTCGTTTAAGGAATGCGAAATTGTGGCTTTACTCTTTACTAACCTTATGAGTTATTTTTTCAATTCCTACTATTAGCTCAATATAAAGTATACTACAATTAGAAAGTATTTTATATATTATTATGTATATAAAATACTTTCTATTTATCCAATCAAGCTCAAATAATTTTTTTAAAACTTGTATTGGATGACATTTGATGTTAATAAGTTTTTTTCAAATATTATTTCATCAATTTTTTATTGATTAATTCAAAACTAACTCTCTTGCCAAAAATCTTCTTTTCCCCTCAGCCTAATAAGTAACGAATTCAGTTTGTTTTTTTCCAGACTAATTAGGTTAGGCTTAACATGTTTTCGATCTATTATTTTAAACAATTCTGTATCTTTTCATAATGTTTGATACATTAAAAATTAAACATTGTTAATTCGATTTTTTGGATTCCTTTTGAAGTACTTTCGAATTAAAATCATACAGAATAAAAAAATAACAACAGCAAATAATAACAAAAAAAGAATAAAATCATACAGAAAATTAGAAATTTCTAATCTGTAATGCATTCCCCAACTGGTGTAGAAAAATCACGCATTTTGCGTTGTCAGAATTGATTTTGAATATTCAATTAGCGATGAAAATTCAACGCTAGTATAATTTTTTGATCAATTATTTATAGTAATTGTAATTGTCAGACAAGTTTATTCTTGTTGGTATGTCGTTGTGTTCGCATCCTTTCGGCTGCGAGTTCGAACACCGTATGTAGAAAAGAGAATGAAAATGGCCCGGCAATTAGTATTCTGTTTTGCTGCTTAATATTGTGATTCTGTCATCTTTATACACATATTTATATTAATTGTAATTATTTAGTAAAAAGTAACTAAAATAAAAGATTTCTTTGTTGACCTAAGTAGGAATTGATTTTTAAGAAATTGCTTTTTTTTTTTAATATTACATGTTGCTGTATTAATTGCTGTATTTGTTGTTTTGGAATCACTTTAGAAGAGCAGAATTTGGAAAGATGATTTCTCATGCAAATTTTATAAACGTTTTAATAAACAATTATTCACATATATCAAATTATTGGTAACTATTTTGATATTACTTTAAAATATTAACAATTGCTACCAATAGCTTTTAAATTATAAAACTGAACATCGAGTAATTAGAGGTGGTTTTGTTTCCAGTAGTATTTCGGTATGAAAGAGTTTGTTAATTTGTAATCTGAAATTATTCGAGCCAATTCTTATATATTCTTATATATTCGAATTATATTTTTATTTTAAAGCGTACCAGATAAATAATTCAAGCAAATTTGCCAGGTATCATCTTGTTAGATTTCTTCACATGTTTCAATTGGGCGAGGTTATTCATTGAATATCTATCATTATTTTCAATTGCTTTAATTCCTCGAATTTTTCCCAAGTGCTTGTGTTGTGTTTTCCTAAGTAAATGTTGACATTCATTTGAACTGTTCTTTTTATGCTTTATTGTTATATTTATTGGCAATGTTGGTTCTCAGACGGTGCAGTGCAGTCCAACACGATGCATGGGTTCCGTGATGTCCGGTCCATCGAGAAGATCCAGCGGCACCCCCCGCCCAAAAGACGAGATCCTCAGACATGCCAAACATTTCTTCGATCAGTACTTTTGCAGCATCAAGAGGCAAGTAGCAATTTGTGAATTAAAGGTGTCCACACTCAGCATATACTGCCTTCGAATTTCACTAGGCAGTAATACAACACTTTGTTTTACCGTGCTGCACTAAAATTAAACTAAGACTATTGTCATTTAAAACAGGGGTAAACATACTTTTCCAGGTTATGGGATACCTCTAATTTTTTTTTCTTTCAAGAGTGTAGGTCTGCAATATTCATTATAACTTAATAATAAATACAAGATATGTAAAGGGTGTCCATAATTAAACGAAACTACTTTACAGGTGAAACTATTGTTCAGAAAGATAGGAAATTTTGTATAGTACATAATGAAGGGAAGGGAATTTGAGCGAATAAAAAAATAGCTTTAAATTTCTCCACCAGGTGCAGTTTTTCAAATGAATTACACATTTAGCAAATTTTTGACAAATTTAATTACTACAAAACATGTTCAAATTGACGGCTGTCTAGAAGCGTAAGATAGCATGTTCCACAATTGACCACAGCCAGCATTTCAATGCCTTTAGAACACAATCTTCATGCAAGATGGAGTTCATCCACAGATTAAGCATTATGTTTAAGGTGTAGCGGATGCACTAGGACCGAATTCCCAATCTTATGGTTAGTAGCCGAGTATATGTATAGCAATCACCAAAGAGTATCTCCCTAGTGAGTTTGGCGAACGATACTTAAGTGAAGTGTTGGTGGTGATGCTAACAACTTGTATTTAATGCTCATCTAGAGCTTTGAGTCGCCGATAGAGGGTGCCACGACAGTTGAATGAAGCTACGTGCGAAGATTGCGTTTATCCAAGGTCGGTCGCCAGGTTACCATTTTAGGTGGAATAGCGGATAGCGCTAGGCCCGAGCTCCGAATCTTATGGTTAGTAGCCAAGTAACATATCCATTGAGCCAAAAGTGTACTTCGGTTCGAGGGAGGTTATCTGGCTTATATGTATAGCAATCACCACAATGTAAAATATGTTATCCATAATAATTTTACAGAAGAACGTGTCTTCAGCCGTCACTTTCACGACCTATGGCCTCCCCTGTCTCCAGACCTAAATCCATGTGACTCTTGACATTGGGGACATTTAAAACATCTGGTAGCCGCTATAATCCGAAACTTTACCTGATTTAAAAAGAAGCATCTCACAGAACACACTACAATCAACTGTGGAACATGCTATCTTTCGATTGCAGATGGCAGCGGGAAATGATGACCGTCGAGTTGAACATGCTTTTTGTAATTAAATTTATCAAAAATATGCTAAATGTGAATAAAATATGTGTTTAAAATATGATAAATCCCTTCCAATTGTTTGCTAAAATACACATTAAAGCATGTTATTGAAAAAAAAACTATTCATGCTACAATCAGCTAAAAAATGAAATTTTTTTTAATTCACGAAACAACATTCTAACAAAAACTGAAAATATCAAAAACTATAGCTAATAATTTTTTTAATTAGAAAGAAATCTTAATTAAAAATAGGTGCTTAATAAAAGATAATTCCTATTCAGTTTCGTCATTTTAACGTCCATTGAAGAAGAGATTGTCTATCGTAAAATCATGCGTGTTCACATCAAATGTTCACATAATTTAGACGATATTCAAATACACAAGTTAGGTGATTTAGTCTAGTATGATACATAATTATCATAGTCTAATTATCTTAGATTTTTATTGGTATAAATCATTAAGAATTATTCATTCGAATATTCGATTAAATTTAGCACACAATTGTATTTTAAATGCTGCAATAAAAGTATCAAACGCTATAAATAATAATGGTGTCTTAGGTATAAAGTAATTTTAATCGAAAATACTTCATTAATAAAAGAAAAATCATAGTTCATATAGTCATTTTAGCATCCGTTGAAGAATAGATTTCCGATCGTTAGCTCGTGAATGTCAACGTCAAAAACGATTTTAACCTAGGTTGATATGTTCTCATCATAGTATAATTATCCTAGATTTTTATCTCTATTAAACAAAAAGAAACATTCATTCAAATATCCGATTGAAATTTAGCACACAATTGTATTTTAAAAGCTACAACCAAAATCTGTTTCTGTATATAAAGGAAAATAAAAATATCAAAAGTTATAATTAATAATGTTGTCTTAAATATGAAGAAATTTTAATTCAAAATACTTCATTAATAAAAGAAAAATCACATTTCACATCGTCATTTTAAGGTCCGTTGAATAATATATTTTCAATCGTAAATTCATGAACGTCAACGTCTAATTTCCCCACAATTGAGACGATTTTAGTCTGGACTGCCATATGCTTACCATAGTCTAATTATCCTAGAATTTTTATTATTCATTCGAATATCCGATTTAAATTTAGAAACAATTGTATTTTGAAAGCTACAACCAAGATCTGTTTCCGTATATAAAGGAAAATAAAAGTATCAAATGTTATAATTAATAATGTTGTCTTAAGTATACAGAAATTTTAATCCAAAATACTTCATTAATAAAAGAAAAATCATATTTCATATCGTCATTTTAGCGTCCGTTGAAGAATAGATTTTCAATCGTAAACTCATGAATGGCAACGTCTAATTTTCCCGCAATTCAGACGATATTCAAACACAATATTCAGACGATTTCAGTTTTGACTTATATATGCTTATCGCAGTCTAATTATCCTAGATTTTTATCGGTATAAGTAATGAAGAATTGTTCATTCGAATATTCGATAAAAATTTAGCGTACAATTGTATTTTAAAGGTTGCAACCAAGATCTGTTTCCGTACGTGAATGAAAATCAGCAATAAGTTGAATTGAATTTATCTCTACGTACGATCTCTTGAGCTCACATTACGCTAATGACGGGTGAAATCACATGCCGCAAGGGATCTTTCTTTTTTTCGATAAAAAATGACAACCTTTATAATACATATGAAATTCGTTTCATTAATGGTTTCTTTTTTGGCATTTCCCAAAGGGGCAATTTACAGTAAGAAGTGAAACCGACAAATGCTAAATATTTAACCACCAGAATCAAATATTCCTGTGGAAAAGATTTGACTAGTCTTTTATTAAAACGTTAGCTTTCGATGTATGATAGTATTAAGAAGTCAATTATTATAAGCTGAACTTTAGATATACATTATATATCAGTTTCTTGAAAATTAATGGCGAATTGAAAATTAATCTTGAAAATTAATGGCGAATTGAAAGGTTCATGAAGATAAAATCTATGCTTCGAATTCTTCCTTTGAAGTTCTATTTTTGTGAAAATCCTCAGTATAAGAAATACCGTTGTACAGTAAAACAGCCCAGGTTCAAATACGTGGCGTGTAAATTCGAAGAAGAAGAGTTGGCTCACGTGATGTCCTTGACATCTGACCACTGTTTAGAATGTTGAGTTTCGTTCCGAAATTGCTCTCGTGTTAATTCCAAACGCAGAGTTTTTTTATTCAAATTTTTGTGATTTTATTCCAATCGATATTAGCTTAATTTAACTAAACTTAACTTAATTAACTAGGTAGCCGCTTGATCTGGAACTATATTATTCAAATTCACATTTCATTAAAAAATATATGAAAAATTAATTTTTAAAATTCAAATAAAAAAAAACAGTGCATATTCAGTTGTTAAAAAATGGAATGTTATATTATGAAAAAGTGTGTGTGTGTGTGTGTGTGTGTGTGTGTGTGTGTGTGTGTGTGTG
>JAOUZG010043272.1:4102905-4117471 GCA_026289955.1 Argiope argentata
AAAGATATCACTACATCATTTAAACTATTAACTAGATTTTAAGGCTATAAATTAATCTTTACTGAATTTTGATGCTTGTTATTTTTTAATGAAACATTTGTTGTAGATCTTTTTTAGAGACAGATAAAGAACATATCATATCAAAGATATCACTACATCGTTTAAGCTATTAACTAGATTCTAAGGCTTTAAAGTAATCTTCACTGAATTTTGATACTTGTTATTTTTTGAATGAAAAAAATCTTGTAGATATTTTTTAGAGACATATAAAAGACATATCATGCGAAAGATATCACTACATCGTTTAAGCTATTAACTAGATTTTAAGCCTATAAAGTAATCTTCATTGAATTTTGATGCTTGGGAATTCTTGAATGAAAAATTTGTTGTAGATCTTTTTTTGAGAGACATATCATTTTGTCATATTCTACAGTTACTTTTCTTGAACTCTTCATCTATGCTTTTATAGAGGAAAAGCTCGTTTTGTGATGCCACTTCGAAATAATAAAATAATGAAAGATGGAATAACAGACATTATTCCTAGTATTATAATTACATATTATACAATCCATGCTATATGTGTAAACATTATATTGCTAAAGAATCATGCAATCTAAAGAAACTAAAAAATTATGAAACTAACAATTTCTGCAATAAATCACAATAATAAACTAAACTAAAAAAACTGAACTCATTATTATAAATGCCTGCGAAGTATCTACGATATACGAAAATAATCGGATGCCTAAATGTATTTTTTGTGTGATAAAATTATGTTATTAGTAAAAAAAATATTGCTAAATGTATATTTGCAACAATATAGGACTTTTATTTTTCACTCAGGTTGTTGCAAAGGACATCTAATAAAACTACTTTTCAAATTGAATGATTTAAGAATATTGCATTGCTTGTATATCCGTACTCGTTCATTCATTCCATAAAATCTTATGCATTTTTATTTTATTTGTATACTTATATTTCAGATACTTATTGTCATGTAAGAACATGATGTTGTTTTGGTTATGGGGTTTTGTGGTGTAACCAAAAAAAACCTTAGGGAAGAAATTTTGTTTTTCTATTGGTAAATAGCCAGTCAATTCACTCACGACATTTTTGGTTTCTTTTGCCAATATTGTTTGAAATATTTAATTAAAGTTACTATCAATTGCTTTTTGTCTGTCGTTTCTATTGACGTCATCTTCCAGTTTGTTTACGATTTTTTACTTTTAGATAATTAATCTCGAGCTCAGAAAATTATTGTTTTTTTTTTAATTCACTTTCAGTTTAATTATCACAATTTTATAAAACGCGAAATATTTATTTTTTAATGATATTATAAGCACATTCTTGATAATTGTATTTTTTTAAAATATTTTAAATATTAGAATATAACTTTAAAATTAGTCTGCATTGGATTTTACCACATATACAATAGCTTTCAGTAATAGTGACTTTTTGTTGAAATTACAAGGTTTATTAATCTTATAATCGGTCGAACTTCAAAACTTTCTAATGCAAGCTAGAAAAATTGTAAATGAAAGTTTAAAAAAATTATCATTAGAGAGAGAGAGAAATCTCGTAATTTTTCCAAATCGGTTTAAACTGGTTAATGGCTTAAATTAATTAAGACAAATAATCACTTAAAAATAATATTTTTCTCACATAATAACTTGAAATATGTGATCGTAGAGATCATTTTTTATTATATTAAATTTAACTTACTTTTTAATATTTTATTCCTATTCTTATAATCATTATTAAACTTACTGGTTTAAGAGTAAATATATCAATCAAGAAGAAAATATTTTTAGGAGGAAATTGATTTTCATGTAAAAAGAGTGTACGATCGATGAGAAAAATCACATTAAAATCTTATAAAACATTCATACATTTCAAACAAAAATGTATGATCTGTATGTTTATTTGAAAACTCTATGGCAAAACATTTGATATTCTCTTTTCAGAATGAATTCTCCCAGTCATTCCCGAAGATGGAAGGAAATAGTCGGCGAGGTGGACACCACAGGAACTTACGAGCTGAAAGAAACGGAACTCGTGTATGGTGCTAAACTTGCATGGAGGAACGCCCCCCGGTGCATCGGCAGAATACAATGGTCTAAGCTGCAGGTCAGAGCTTTTTAGTATAATTAAGGCATAATGGGTTAAATGGCTATAAGAAACCTTTTCAAGGACCGAGACAGCCTGGTTAGTAGAGCGTTGGACTCGTATTCCTTAGGTTGCGAGTCCGAACCTCGCCCGCCGAAGATTCCCCGATTGTATGGTGGCTGGCTCTCGTTGAATCTGCTGTGGTCACTAAGTCCTCCATGTGGAGAGTCATACCACTGGGGGTACTGGGTCAGAGGTGATCGTTCTCTGTTGCAGATCTAAATTACGATCTGTGGATGAATGAATGAAGTTCGCCCTCTAAAAAGGGTCGTGACATCCCAGTCGGCACATCCTGTAGCATAATATTGTACAATATTGTGCGATATTATATGATATTAAACAATATTCCACAATATTAAACAATATTGAGAATATTGATCAATATTGTACAACATCTGTAGGGTACTAGGTATGTGTGTGGCTAAGTCGTATTCTTGGCGCTAGTTGGCGCTACTGATAAGCGAGAGGTGCTCAATCGGTTTAAATAGCTGACAGGCCTGTCAGCGAGCTTGAAAAAGTGCCATAAATAACATCAACACAACAGAAACTATTTCAAAATGTGAAATCTTCATTCTATGATATGCCAAAGACAAATTATATACCAAAGACATGAGTCTTTTAAAACTTTTATACTATTTATAAATTTATAGAATTTAGGATAAGACTTTTATTTTGAAATATGATTGATAATAATTAAAATACGGATATTTAATATTAAATATATGCAATAAGCTTATATAGCAAGTAGCATCTTTTTGTCTAGCCATTATGTTATTTCGAACTCTTCTGAAATCAAAACAACTACTTATTATTATACATCCAGACTTTCACCACAAACATCACCTATAAATCTTTAAATATATTTCTTCACAATTTATAAATATATTTGAAATGTAATTTAATTTAGAAACTAAATGAAAAACAAATTAAGTCAGTTCTATGGACAGTAATTCAGTGATAAGGTCTTTGATTCTTTAATTTTGAAATTTTGTATTAATAAACGAACTGTTTAAATTGCTGTCCAACAAGTCAATTTTGTCCTTTGTCTCTTTTTCTAGAAAATTCAACCTTGTATTATATGCACAATTGTGTCTTCATTTTGGCATGCAACTGTTTGCCCAAAAATAGTCGATTGTAGTATTCATTGAAAACGCGACTGTCAACGTGCATAAAGGTTACCATCAATATAAAAACAATTTGTGTTCGTTGTTTCGGCTAATGACAGCTCATTGTTTTAGAAAACACAAGCACATATAAATCAAACACAAACTCTTAACTGTATAACCACTGCTTTAGTTTTCAAACTCTCCTGAATACACACTCAAATGTTATATAATTTCTCCACATGACGCTAAAAAATTAGTAAGCGAAGCGTTCTGCTTAATTATTGGCGCCAACATCCATTTTCTAGAAAAATTATTCCGTACAAATTCCGCTTGATGTTTTGCTCTTCTTTCGTCTTCACATCATTATATAAGAGTTTAAAACGCAATATTTTCAATTGAAAATATAAAGAATACTTGATAAATTTACTATGTACAATAAATTACACAGTTCATACTATTGAAATACTTATAAAAAATTGCCTCAGTACAAGTGCCTACGAATGGAATATAACTTTACAGCAGATATTATTGTATCACTTAAAAATTAGATTCGATGCTAACTTTTGTCATTGAAAATGACTTGAATTATATGACAAGTGTAAATGAATGGAATGTAAGGATTAGAAACCTAACTTTAGTCCCAAATGACTCTTATAAAGAAACTGCGGAATTTCAAACTCCAACTCTGTTGTTCTTGTTATCGTGTTCCATTTTACAACGGAAGGAATGGTTCCAATAGCTTCTGAGAGTATGGAACCTGAGCAACCAAGGACAGAAGTCTGACTTCAAACTCACACACGTCCCAAACCCTTTTTACGGTGCGAACTTCATTCACGCATTTCATTCATTCTTCCACAGATCGTAATTTAGATCTGAAGCAGAGAACGATCACCTCTGACCCAGTACCCCCAGTGGTATTACTCTTGACAGGAAGGACTTTGTGACCATACCAAATATAACGAGCGCCAGCCACCACACACTCAGAGAGTCTTGGAACGGAGAGGTTCAAAATCGCATCCCAAGGGACACTATCCTAACATTCGACCAACCAGGCTATCCAGGCCCTACTCCAATTATTTTTAGTGTATATATATAATCACCAATTTATTTAATTTTCCAAATCCCCCCCAAATCTCTCTCTCTCTCTCTCTCTCTCTCTCTCTCTCTCTCTCTCTCTCTCTCTCTCTCTCAACGTTTGCAAAAGGAAATAGAGACTATGCAGTAATGCAGCGTTTCCTTTTTTTCAGGAGTCAGTAGAAATAGATTTCAAATAATTTAATGTTTTAGAGAGTTGTGCCACAAATATGAATATAATCGAAAATTAATTTTAAAAAATTTACTATAAACATACATAATTAAAAATGAGCAACAAAAATGGTTAGGTTATTTTTTTAATTAAAGAAATACAATATGGAATTACATGCGTATTTTAACATTAAAGCTTCGTGGTACTCATTTTTCAGCCACAGTGGAGAATATCATTATACACCAGAATACAGAATATAAAGAAATTATAAAACAACCCTTTAATTAGAAATTTAATTTTTAATTCAAAATCAGTATTTGCTTAGTTATAGTTCCTTTGTTAAAATTTACCTGCATCAAGTCATAGATTGTGATATTATTTGTATTTATTAATAATTAAGTGGTTCTTCATGTATAACTGCATATAAATTTGCCAGTTAAGTGCGAATAATACTAAGCTATTAAATCAAGAAAGCTCACAAAATACAATTATTTACGCCCGTTCAAATACAAACCGAATCGTATGATTTATTTTCAAAGACTTTCATTCAACGTTTACGATATTGATTCATCGGAAAACTAATTTTATTCTATTTCTGCAGATGGGACATTATCTTTTTCTCGTTATTTTGCTTTAGTTTAGAAAGAGACAAGTGAAAAGAAAAGAATTGTCCCTTTTTTCGTCGCCTTTATGGGGGGAAAAAAGAATTTGTTATCCCTTTTGCAAAGCTCATTTTCAAAATTACCATTAACGGAAACTTTTTTTTGCTCCATTTTTAACCTTTTTCGTCGTCTCGTTAAAGCTGGTGAAACAAAAAAAGAAAGAAAAAAGATTGAAAACTAATGTAGTCCATTCCAACTCTTCGAATTTTACTTCTGAATGAGATAAATCCCCCCTCCCCCTCTAATGGTGATGATATTTGATTGGGTTAATTAGATTATTTCTTATTTTTATAATAAGAAAGTATGCGCTATGGAAATTTCTTCGAATAAAAATAATTTTAAATATAATTTCTCATGAAGAAAATAGTAATAATAGTAAATGTTTTCTTATTAATTCTTCTGCTTTTTCTACTATTATTTGTTACATTTTTTGCCTTATACACTGAAAAAACTCTCAGAAAATCATAAATCGAAAATTATTTTTAGAAATTTTTTTATTATAAGTGTCTAATACCTAAACTTTCATTACCAACGTTACATTTGAAAAAGTTAGAATGTAGGAAGCCTAATTTTTTTTAATCAAAGTTTTAAAATTTAATTCCTTTTTTCATAATTTATCTTGATCTCTTAACATCAATTTTGTACATTTGTTTAAATTGAGTGTAAAAAGATTATAAATAAATTTAACCTTTTGCTTATACTTTGATCTTATTAATTTTAAAACGTATAATTTAATTTAATTTTCTTCAATAACAACGAAAAAATTGATAGAATTCTATGATTAACATAATTTTTCATGTCACCAAGGATTACAACTCACCCTCCTACTAGAAAATGAAACGTTTCCCATTAGTCGGACTGGTGCGAAGAATCGCCAAATAATGTTGAATTCCGCCAAATTTCTTACAACGATTTTAAAGCGAAGTACGCCAAATAATGCAGAATTTCGCCAAAGAAATTTGGAGATTTTTCGCTTGTGCAAAGCTAACGGAAACGTATCCATTTCGTTAATTCCAGTTCTATTTATATTAAGGAAGCATTTTAGTAAGTACTTTAATAGGGCATCTCTGTTTTCTGTTGCACAATCAGCGCTACTATTTCTATTGAGTATCTCCTTATGTAAGCCAAAGTGTACCATGATATCAAAATCTTTGAAGTCCTCTTATTTCTGAGGCCACGAGCTATTTGGCGATTTTCAAATGATGTCAATATCGCCAATCTCCATTTTACATAAGATTCTAAGATTTCGTCCAGATATTTATATTTCCTCTTTTCTGGATGATTTTAGGACGATTACTTCAAAAATGCCGAAATACTAAGTTTATTTGATGATTTTTAAATTACGCTAGGATTTATTATACATAAAATGCTGCTATTTCGTTAAGATGGTTGCATTCCTGGATTTAAATGGCGATTTTTTTATTACACTAAGGTCGCCAACACCGAGACGTCAATCACCAAGCTGGAAACAGTATTTTTTTTTAAATATATCCCGAGCATAGTGCAGATGAATTAGTATAGTTTTATATAGTTCAAAGGTGTTTAGAGAGTTAACTATTTCATTCATTTTTAAAAATTTCACTTTTTGGCAAGATAATGGGTGAATTTCGAATGTAATGATATTGCGAGAGCTAGGATTGCTAAATATTATTCATTAATATCTCTTTTATAAAACGGGGGAGAAAATAAAGGGCCAAACCAAAATAAAAACTCCTGGGTTCTTTTCTCGCAGTATTTGATAAAAACTGTGAAAGAAAAGTTCAACATAACCTCACCATAACCAAAAATGTTCCAAATATCACTTACTCTATACGACTGTATTCAAATTCGTTAGCTATATGAATAAACTTTATAGACTACAACTACCGGTTCATTGTTAGAGAGTGTAGTTTAAAAGTGTTCGACAGCTCTAAAATACTAATTCTGTAGCTAAACGTGTAACTTTATCGGGTGAAATGGAATATCTCAGAAACAAATAACGTAGACTCCTGAAACTCACAATTCACAAAACTCGGTAAGCATTGAGAAGAATGATAAGTCTCACCACCCTATAATAATGAGTTAACAAAACCAGGAAATTGTTGTTTAGGAACAATAGTTCGTCAAAAACATATTGTACTGCGCTTCGGGGTTCGTATAGATTGAGAGTTGGTAAAACAATCTCTCGAAAATCACAAGATGTTGATTCGTAGAAAGCTCTATAAGACGCAGGAAATTACAGCAGTTACGAGTCACCATTCGCAGCACCAGTTCAGCTAATACAAGAAACAGCTTCCAATCACTGAGGTCTCTAATACTTCAGATAGAGAGCAATTTCTTAGTACTGGACTAACACTCCAGTCTTCACTGCTCCCTCTTCTCCTTGTCAACAGGACGGTGGTATTTATACCCGACTTGGCGTAAAAATCTAGGACGTTCGCCAAAGTTCTTGAAGATTCTAGACTATGGAAGGTTCTAGGCCAGGCTTTTAATAAAAACTTTTTAACCAAATAGGGTTCCTAGAGCTTAGATGATGGAATTATCAGAAACACCAGAACTATCTATTTTTCGGATAATCTCGTTAAGTTGCCAAGACTATCGCCAAAAGGTAGCCAAATCGCTAAATCACAAGAAATGTCGTTTTTAAATAAAATATACCTAAATTGCATGGGTTTTGCCGAAGAACCTAAGTATTTCAGATCTGTTAGAGATATTTCAAGACGAATAAAAATATTTACAAAGTTTGTAACAATATAAACAACTCATATTTGTCGTATTTAATGTTTGAGGTTTTGAGTATAGATTGCACACATTGATTTGGTACTTAGTGATGAAATCGGCGTTTTTTTAACGTTGTTGCCACTAAAAATCTCTGAATTACAGTACTATAAAAGCAATGTACTGTAGAAGTTTGGAAAATTAAAATCACCGTTGTCTGATGAAATGTTCGTGATCTGTTAAATCCAGAAAAGATAATTTACCTTGAGAAAAATTAGCACATTTTGTCATTGCAAATAAGAGGATTGTCTATTCAATCTCAAAGTTTACATTTCATTCAAAAGCATTTTTTTTTCTTCCTCCTCTTAAAACGTTTTAGTGTTTATATTGTTTTATAAGCCTTCTTATTTATTCATTGATGAATGTTGGTTTGTGCATTTCCTTAGGTATTTGACGCCAGGTACGTATCTACGACCAGAGAGATGTTCGAGGCCATTTGCAACCACATCAAATACGCAACAAACAAAGGAAATATTAGGTGAGTTATCTCCTATTTCTTAATAAAATTGAAAGGGCAAGTCCTAAATTCTTGGCAAAGGATTATTTGTTCACTTTTTATTCAAACAACAACTGTACCTCATTTTTTTAATAATCCGAACACATTACGTTGTGCGGTGTTTTGTTGCGACGGCTATTTAACTTACGCTAACTTACGGCTATCGATAGTGTTCACTAAATATTTTTGTTCATTTACTGGAATTTGACAGTCAGGAACTCCCACTTTACATTGCCAAAGTACGTTTTGGTCGACTTTTTTACTATGGTCATGTTACTCGGCTACAGGCCCTAGGGTCGCAGGTTCGAATCGCGACCTTCACTCGATACATTGGTGACCTCGACAACTCAACCTTCCGCAACAGTCATGGCGCCATCAACCTGCAACAGTCGTCAGATTCACTTGACGTAAAAAAGCAAAAAGAAATAAAAAATCGTGAGATTCACTTGACGAGCAAGTAGCAACTCGCCATAACGCTTGGCGCATTACAAAAATCGTTCGCTTCTTCGCCAACTCACTGGTGGGGGAGTACTGTGGCGCTAGAATTATAAGCCAGATAACATCTACAATACTGAAGCCGACTTTTGTATTATGGTCATATTACTCGGCTACATGACCTAGCGTCGCAGGTTCGTATCGCTACCCTCTCTCGCTATAGAAATATAGCTTCTAGAACGCACGTTGGTTAATTTTGATTTGTTTTGCTACAGACCAGGACTGACTTTGGATTTTTACGCTGTTCAACAATTGCTGAAGTACTTGGAGAGTTTTCAGACAAGATCCTAGGAGTTACGAGCTTTTGGACTCATTGGTGATAAGAAATCACGTTCAGCACTGACTTGCTGTCCGTTCCAAAACTTTTCGGCGCCTTTGGAGTCGCGCGAATTGTTTCCCTCATTGAAAAGCTGAATGTTTTGACACTTGTAAAGCTTCAGTCCAAGCTCAGTTATCCTCTTTCGTTGCACTGCTCGGTCCCTTATTCCCAGTTCAAGAGCGACTTTCCTCATGGAAACCTTCAAATTTCGTTGAATTTGGGTTTTTGTAGCCTTACGGCTATTGGAAGTGTTCATTATGCGTTTTCTTTCACTTCCTGACTTTGACCATCATTGTCAGGTACTTTTCAACGATAGATTGGATCAAACGGTTTGTCGAGGCACATTAAACAAACGAACAATTTGTCAAAATTTGTTAAATTGACAATTTGATAATTGTCAAAAATTTTTAGTCAAAAATTGACTTGTTTGTTTTGTCAAAATTTGGCAATTTGTCAAATTATCGTTAAACAATTTTAAAACAACAGATCTTTTACTTAGCATTGTGAAAAAACCAAAAAAGTAAGAAATAAACTAAAAGATACGGCATAAAATATGTTATAATTAAAGTGGCAAACAGAAAGAAATTAACAAAAAATTTTAAAAAAATTAATTAACTTCTAATCTATGGCGTAATAACTTTATCCTAGTTTTCATGCAACACTTTGTAAAATGCTGTTATCTACTAAAACTCTCAGATTCACAATTAGTTTTTCTAAAAAAAAGAAAAAAAAGATTAAAATGAAATCTGCTATGCATGTTTCAATGTATCCTGTCAGAATATCTTTTCTTGAACGGCCAAGCACCACGTGCTCTTGCAAGTTGATTTATATTTTTATTCATTTTCATCGTTTCGTCGAATGAGTCACTTTAATATCGCCAACAATCCAAAAAAACTTTGTCTCGCATTGATTGTTTAAAAAAAATATCCATTTCCTGCCTATTTCATTTCACTTAATCACGTGCTCAAAATGACATTTTTCTAGGTTTTATTGGCTGTAGTCATTAAATCATTTTTTTAATCAGGGCTTTTGTAAATGCCATGGCAACGTTTTATTAAAAGCTGATTTTTCAATTGCTCGTGCAGATAATAAAATTTCAATTTTTCACCGACGAATTTTTGTTGACGCCAAAAACCTCATCCCCAAAACATCCAACTCTGACATGATATAAATGAAAAATATTGAGAGTTAAAAATATATGCAATATTTCAAATTTATTTTAGAAACCCGCCTCGGTCCCTGTTAACACGATTTGTCGTGAACAATGAAGTATTAACATGATTTATCTCACACCTTACAATACTAACAAGGTTATACTCTTTCTACAAACAAACGTGAATTTTTTTTTGCTCGAAACCAGTCACAGAAGTCGTATGTGGGGATGCGCTTCTCCGTTTTCCACTTCTCTGAATAATAAAACACGAAGCCTATCGCAGCGCGGTGTTTATTCAAATTTTTAGGGGCAAAAAGATCAATGGAATCCTTACATTTTCCTGACACTGCTGGATGTTTTGAAAATAAGAAAGCGAAAGACTACGTTGCCTGATTTTATGACATAACATGGAAGAAAAAAGTATATCCAGGATGTTGTTTACCACTACAATGTCAATGTAAAGCGTAGGAATAACTTTGTATCTTCATTTCATTTTCATATAATATTTAATTGGTATCATGATAAATCTAAGGAAGATAATTGAGGTGAAACTTTAAAAGGAGATTGATTTTTAAAAGATTATTCGTATAAATATGTATATTATATTTCATTTTTTTGTTGTGCCTTTGTATAAAATTTATTTTTGTGTTTTATGTTATTGAGAAAAAAAAGTTTTTCCCGATTTAAGAAAGCTAAAATAAGAAACAATCTTTTCTTCTTAAATATATTTTTTATCAAATTTATATTTCTCTATCAAATTTAAATGCATATCAGGAAAGCTAAACTTGGTTCACATAGTTATTGTGTGTGTGTGTGTGTGTGTGTGTGTGTGTGTGTGTGTGTGTGTGTGTGTGTGTGTGTGTGTGTGTGTGTGTGTGTGTGTGTGTGTGAGAGAGAGAGAGAGAGAGAGAGAGAGAGAGAGAGAGAGAGAGAGAGAGAGAGAGATTGCATTTTTACGAAGAAAATATTTAGATTCAAATCATATATTGATTACAAATGAATATTTTTCAATCTTACCTAATTATAAATTGGTCATTTAAATAAAAAACAATTTTTTTAATTAATTCTTACTTTGTATATCAGGAAATTTTTTATTTTAGTTAATTTTTGTTTAATAATTACAATTTTTGTTATTCTTGTGTTCCGCTTTACAATGGAAGGAGAGGTGCAGTAGCTTCTTAGGGTATGGGCCTCTGAGCATCCAAATAACGATCGCTTTTGACTCATTATCCCCAGTAGTTTAACTCTCGGCATGGAGAACCTTGCGACAGGGTTCGAATTCGCAGCCCAAGAGATGTGAAAATCCAACGCCCTATCAACCCGACTATTCCTACCTAAAAATTACAACTAATATAAAAATAATATAAAGGCGATAAAATTCGTTTTTAATTAATTAATAAAAATGAATTAATTAATATTTGAAAAAACTGTATTAACATCAAATACCATCTACTACAAGTTTTAAAAAATTTACTTGAACTTGACGGAATGAATAAAAAGTATTTTATGAAGGATTGAAAATTTGAACAAGACAAATATATATAAATAGGAAGTGATTGAGCTAATAGTAGGAATTGAAAAATCAGAAATGCACTTAGTTTAACATGTTCTTTGAAACAACCCGCTATAATACAGTGCTTATTATATAGTTTATTTATCATTTAGTTTTATTATCTAACTCTCAATTTTACCAAGGTGAAATGTAAAATCGGGTTTTAGATGGCGGTATATGACATTGTCTACATAAGAGCCGATAAAAAGAGCTCTAATAATTAGTTATAAAAAATGTTTTTTTGTTTGTACGTGTAAAATCTCTTTCCTTCAGGAAAGACAACAATATAGATAAGCTTAAACAGAAAAATCTTTTCTAGCTACAAAACTTAATTTAAATCATCTGAGCCTTTTCCGAGATACTCGAAATAATAAATTTATATATGAGCAAAAATCGCTCCTTTAAAGTTATATATTTTCTGTTAATAGTTTACATAATAGTAAACCGTGTGAAAACTTTAATCTTCTCATAAAAAGATAGGACATGATGAAGTGTAGTTTTATTTTTCTCTTTCTCTCAATCTCTATTGTAAGATTGAAACTGTAATACTTTTCATTAATAAGTCAAAAAATCTACATAATTAAGAAAGTGCCGATATAAGTATAATGCTAAAAAATAATATCCGCATAAAAAATTGTTATTGTTTACATCTTTTAATTATAAAAGAGAATGAGAGTGGATTCGTGCGTGTGTTGGAATAGTAAAGCGTATACTGTTTGATATAGAACTATCGAATTTAGCATAAATATGACATGGAGGATGGAAATATGTATCACAGAAAGAATTTTTGGAAATTTTAATCGGTTCAAACTAAGCAATATCTTAGGATTTTTCCGTGGAAACTTCCAAAAATATTACTATGTATATGGCAGTAATTCTTAAAAATAATTTGTTACGTTTGATAACTTCATTTTTTTTTCTTCTGATTTTCGGTTATTTTATTATCATGTCAGAACATGGCGTTGTTTTGGGAATAAAGTTTTTGACGTCAACAAAATATCGTAAGCAAGATTTAAAAATTTCATCATCTGCACGAGCATCTCAAAAAATCAGCTTTTAATAACGCGTTGCCATCACATTTACAAAAGTTCTGATTTTAAAAAATAAGTTAATGACTTCAGAAATTACTAAACCTTAAAAAAAATGTCATTTTGAGCAAGTGTTTATGCGAAATGAAATAATAGGAAATGGGATTTTTTTTAAAACAATCAGTGCGAGACAGAGTATTTTGGATCCTTTGCAACACTAAAGTGACTCATTCAATGAAACATTAAAAATGGATAAAAATATAATTTAACTTGCGCGAGCACGTGGTTCAATGGAATGAAGTTTTTTGGCGTCAACAAAAATGCATGGGCAAGGAATTGAAATTTTAAATTTCAACTTTCTGTAAAATAGGTCTTACAAGACTCAAAAACATTTGTAATCTTCCGGCGGAGGGGTTTCCCCCTAAAAGTAAAATTTGTGGTGAAGAATTTATCCTGACAAGAAAAATATGGTACGACAAATAAAGACAAAAAAAAAATTTGTTTGATATTCAGTAACTGTAATAATCTTAGAAGAAATATTTGGTAAAAATTTACTTCAATGATTTGTTTTGTTTATTGATCCTATGCATGGCTATTATTTCGTTTATACTTACATTTTATAATGATGAAATTGTAAAATAAAATTACGAAATATCTTCCAAGCTTAATTAAATTTTACAGGAGATAATATATGTTATTTTATAATAATCCATTGTATTTCTGTGTGCAGATCGGCCATCACCATTTTCCCTCAGCGAACGGATGGACTGCATGACTTCCGAATTTGGAACGGTCAGTTAATCATGTACGCTGGTTATAAGCAGGAGGATGGCACCGTCATCGGCGATCCCGCAAATGTCGATTTTACAGAAGTAAGAAAAAGTTTATAATATCTGATAATTCAAATGTATTTAGATTTTAATATTTTAATGATTCGGTTTTTAACTAACCGAGAAACTTGCATTCAAAGAATCAAATGATATCAAATTCACTTTCTAATCGTTCATATAAAAATGACATTTATAACAGGAATATTTGGAATTTTTGTAAACAATTTTATTTGCCTTCATTTTTGCAATGTTTTTGTTCGCTATTTACAGTGTGGTAAAAAATAAACAATATCCATGTAAATAATAGTAAGAACTGAGATAGTTTGTCTTATATAAAAACAAATAAACATTTAATCCTGAAATATTCATCTGTTTATCAATCAGCTAAGTTGGATTAGTGAGAAAATTATTCGCCTAAATAAAAAAAATGTTCTTTGTTTTGTTTTGCTTTAATTTCTTAAATACAAAAAAAAATGTCAGAGAATGTATAGTAATTGTAAAAAAAAATAATAAACTCTAGAGTTTCATGAATTTTTATGTTTGAGGTTTCCTCGAGTCTGAAAAAAACATTTGAGAAGAACTCATTATTTGTGATGGTAACTCAATATCTGTTCGAAACCCATTATTTGTGAGGGTAACTCTATATTTGACCGAACCCATTATTTGTGAAGGTAACTTAATATTTGTCCGAATCGATTATTTGTGAGGATAACTCAATATTTGTCCGAATCCATTATTTGTGAAGGTAACTCAATA
>JAOUZG010043272.1:4117481-4192481 GCA_026289955.1 Argiope argentata
TAACTCAATATTTGTCCGAATCCATTATTTGTGAAGGTAACTCAATATTTGTCCGAATCGATTATTTGTGAAGGTAACTCAATATTTGTCCGAATCGATTATTTGTGAAGGTAATATTTATCCGAATCGATTATTTGTGAAGGTAATTCAATATTTATCCCAATCCATTATTTTTGAAGGTAACTCAATATTTGTCCGAATCGATTATTTTTGAAGGTAACTCAATATTTATCCGAATCCATTATTTGTGAAGGTAACTCAATATTTGTCCGAATCGATTATTTGTGAAGGTAACTCAATATTTGTCCGAATCGATTATTTGTGAAGGTAACTCAATATTTGTCCGAATCGATTATTTTTGAAGGTAACTCAATATTTGTCCGAACCCATTATTTGTTAAGGTAACTCAATATTTGTCCGAACCCATTATTTGTAAATGTAAAATCCCTAATGAGGAGTCAGTTAATCTTAGTTCGAAAAGGTATTCCATATTGCCATCGCGCGGGGGGAAGGGGCACCTCGTAAATGAGAATTATAATCTTCCATCATTGTGGTTGGTTCTCGCTACCTTTGTAGGTATACGAAAGTGTGGGTTTGCTACCGCCCATCGATGACGGGACAATTTCCTTAGGGAAAAGTTGTACAGTGGCCGGTGATTGTACGTAGGACTCAACCACATTTCCAATCAGTATAGTTTCGCGGCAGTTTGTTCATTTAAGTTTTTGTTTGTGTCTTTAGACGAATCGTAGTTGTCAGGCTTCGATATCCCATATCATCTGTTACAAAACTGTACAACCAATCTAACAAGGAAGGTTTATTATATCAAAACGTGATGTTGTTTTGTAAATGAGATTTTTGGCGTCAACAAAAAACCGTTGGCGAAAAATAAAAATCTTATTTTTTGCATCAGCATCTCATAACAATCAACTTTTAATAATGTGTTGCCGTAGCATTAACAAAAGCTCTGATTTTAAAAAATCATTTTATGCCAACAGCAACTAAAACCTAGGAAAATGTCCTTTTGAGAGCATGAATATAGGGAATGTGATATTTTTTTAAACAATCAATGCGAGGCAAAGTTTTTTTTTGAATCGTTGGCAATACTAAAGTGACTCATTCAACGAAACAATTAAAATGAATAAAGATATGACGTAACTCGCACGAGCATGTGGTGCTTGGCCGCTCAAGAAATGATGTTCTGATAGGATACATTGAAATAAGCATATCAGATTTCATTTTGATCTTTATTTTGTAATTGTTGTCACAAATCCCAAATGCTCTAGCTTTGATAGACTATCTCTGTAAATACAAATACCTCCAAAAAATCCATAAATAAAATCGAGCCATTTAAAAAGTGTTTTTTATGTAAAACTCAAACAATAAAGAATGTAGGAGGGGCGGTATAAGATCATGTTTGCTCAATGGTGGTTGTTAAAGTGATTTCAGCCCTATTCGAAAGTGCATTGATGCGCCAACTAATAAATCGTGAGTGAGTCGTCTTCGTTTGATTTGAAGAGACCCACCTTTATCGAGGTGCCATGCATGGCTGGGTGGGGCTTTCCAAAACTTATTTCTTCTTTTTTTTTCTGTGAGAAGATTTTAGAGTGAGCGCTTACTTTATGCACTGTACCAGCAGAAGCAGGTTTAACCAAGATATCAACTAGTTCGGCGTCGTTCACTGGAAATAGGTGGTGTGTTGAACAGAAACAGAATATCCAAGCGTGTTCTATCCCCCACACTCGTCCATTATCAAACATTTACTGTGTCGAGGTGCAGTTATCTATTAAAATTCTAATATTCTTACTATGCATATATTAGGAGTTTGAATGCCTTTTAATCAGTAATATCTATTGGTAAACACGCGAAGTATCCACATGAACGACAATGGTTTTTGGGTTTTACTTTATTGTTATCATTTTGAATGTTTTCCATTTTGTTATGTTACGTACTTAGCGTAACGGGTTCGGATTGAATAAGTTTTACTTAAGCACAGCACATACAAATTTATTTACAGATATCTACAAGTATTTACAGGATGATTCGATAAAGTAAAACTTCAGATAAAAAAAACAATCCAGAAGTCAACAGTCACTTACAGCGTAAATACAAGCCTTACGCACAATAAACACAGACTGCAACACAGCTATCATATAGCGCAGTAAACAGTAAATCACAGCGAACTCAATTATACAACGTTAACAGCAAACATCAAAACAGCTCACCAATAACAAGCGAGAAAAGTACTCAGCTAGTCCAGCGAGACGCTTCTCTTCCGAGAGAAAACTCTCAACTCACTAACTAACTGCCATAGCTACGGCAACCCATCCCTTGTATAGTCGAGCAAGCGCGTGCCCCAAAACACGCGAAAATTCTCAAGACATCGCGAACGATCTAGCGGCTACTAGACTATTCCTTTCGCCAAACCAACCCGGCTGGCGCGAAGTTCCTCGCCAAACGTCGCCAACTTCAGCGTGTTTTTGTGGCGCTCGCCAATTTGTAGCAGTATAAATGGTGAATATATTTATTCGAAACCATTAGGACCCCCATCTTTCTTCCCTCTCCCTCTATTATGCTGAGTTTAAATATTATTAAATTAATTTTGAAAATTATAAATTAATGCTTTTTTAACACTTGTTCGGTTTAATTAAACTAAAATTAACATATTTTTAACTGAAAATTTTGGGTTTTATGAATATTTGTGCTAAGATCCATAAATATGTAAATACAATGCCTAATTATAAATTGTGACAAGAATTTGTTGAGTTCTTGTTGTGATTATTCCTTTTAAGGTGCTTTATATATGTGAATGAAAATACAGAGTTTTGTTTTTGTTTTTTCATCTTAGTTGTGCCAAAAGTTAGGTTGGAAGGGCCAACGTAAAAAGTGGGATATCCTGCCATTAGTATTGTCGGCGAATGGCCATGATCCTCAAGTTTTCGATTTACCAGACGACTTGGTGCTCCGAGTTCCTATCATGCACCCCAAGTGAGTAAAGCCTCTCTCTTTTATGCATTTCTATATTCAAACAGTTCTAACTCAGCTAATCTTACTAACCGCAGAGAACATCACTCCCTTTGGCACACTTTTCAAAATCGCCAACTCGCCGGAGAAAGATATCAACCTACGACAACATCGGGTTGCCATATTTGGCGCTAAATATCCTTTGCGAAAAGGGGGTGATGTTATCTCCGGTCGCGCCCCAAAATTTATAGATCCTTAATTTGAGGCTTAAAAAATAGGACTTGTATTAGTTTCGTTCTTGAAATCTTGTTTGGACAGAAGGGTTTTAAGCAGATGCGGATAGCTCTAGGCTCGGACTCTCAATCTGAAGGTTTGTAACGGAGTAACATATCCGTTGGACCAAAAGTGACACTTCAGTCCAAGGGATATCTGGCCACATACTCTCTCATCGATGGTTAAACGAAGGATGCAACTGATCCAAGCTTATGTCGAGCGTGTTCTTGATCCACTGCGCATGTTTCTGGAACGCGGAGACTTAGAACAATGCAAGATAATGTACAGTTAAATATTAAATTGCGAATACATTACACTTGTTATGAGATTTTGGTGACACAGTTAAACATTAGGTTGCAAGTATATTAAGTTTGTTATGTTATTGTGATGGTGCAATTAAATATTAGATTGTAAGTATATTACGTTTGTTATGTGATTGTGACACCAAGGAGTTGGTCCAATTTAAGGAATTTTTCTCATTTCTAACGATAGTAGGACATTGATTAGATTTTCACGTGATACTCAGTCACCTTAGATTCATGACAACAAATATCTATATTGTTTTATGAAACGAATAATTGTATTACGTGTTAATGGTGTTGTTGTTGTCTGTTGTACTTGAATGCGCCTGACGACTTTTGCTGCCGGTAGAGGGCGTCACAACAGCTGTCCGAAGCTGCGTAAGAAGGTTGCTTATTGAAGGCTGATCGCATCAGGGTCACCATTAAAGGAAATGATTTGCTATTATCAATAGGTTATTATAATTCTATCTTAAGAAATAAAACATTAAGGAATCACTCCGATTAAAATCTGCACACTTTATTTCAGTTCGCGTTTTATATCATCTGAGCATACTCTCTTCAGACAAGAAATCCATCATACTTCGGCTCTCCCCTCTTTACTTGCGATTTCACAAAAGTAGCAACACGGAGAGGATATCTTTCACCACAGTTTTAAAACAAATTATTGCATAAATGCAATCCAAAATTTATTTTCCTTCTACTGCATCGGAAGAAGACTTATTAGAATACAATATGTCAGAGGACCTGAAGATCCACTACAAGTGTTGTTGTTGTTGCATTCCCCCATTGGCCATCAGTGCTAGACCAGGTCCATGACTGGATGGGGAAAGATTGCAGCCTCTGTTAGCCGCGAGGACCAGAGCACCTAGAAATAGGTAGAGGACCGACTTAGCTCTATCAAACACGCATTCTCTTGCACAGCCCCTTTTTACAGGGGGGTACATTTACACTTCTCACAGATAGCCCACAGAAGAACAACTATGCTCTAGCAGGGATTCGAACCCGGGACTGACATTGAATACACATTGAAATAAGACAATTGCTCAAAATTTAATTTTTATTCTTGTTCGTGCATTTCAATAACTTCAGGATAGTACCGATCTTTTATAATAAATAGCACAATAATAGTATTACGAATGTGAAATTTACTCTCTTGTTTCGTAAATCTTATAGAAAGGAAGAGAGTTTTATATATGTTTTCAAATTTTTAATGGAAACCAATTTGGCGATACATTTGGCGACATTAGTAACAAAAAGTAGGTTCTCGAAAAAGAAGAATTTTTGCAATATCTCGTTTAGAACTTGGGATCCACAGGTTTTTTTTCCTGTCAATACACAATATCTGTTAGAGAAACAAAAAAAAATTCTAAACAGATAAAGTGAATTTTTTTTTTCTTTGGAATGCTGAACGCTAAGTGATTTCTCTCTGAGGTCTTTGTTCTGTTTCGTTTATTTAGTAAATATTTAATGTTTGTATAGATTTTATTTCGGAAAATGCTGTTTTAGTGTTCGCTTTGACTGCGTTTTTCTTACTGAGTTTTTGTTCTCTTTTTTTAATAAAACGCTCTTTATCTTTATTGTTGTTATTAGTGGTACTTCCCATGGACAACCTTCGCTGAGGCATCAGTGAGCTTAAAATTGAAAGGAGATTTTCTGGTTTTTTTCAGTAGCACCTTTTTACAGGGGGGGTGTCATTCAGACACGCTACCCCAATGCCAGGGAGTCGGCGCTATTTAACAAAGTCAAGTTTATTAGTTTGTTTGTTTGGATTTATGGCGCAAGGACCAGACGCCAAACGCCAATTCTGCGCCAAACATCCGTTACACATGGTCTTCGTGTAGAAACCTAAGGCTTTCTAAGAAAGAAAAATACAATTGAATCAGATGTAAAATATGAATATCTTTTAAGAAGTTCAAAACATTTGATTGGAGATTATCTCCTAAAATATCAGTTAAGTTGAAAACCATCGCTCCAAAAGGAACTTGTCTTTTTTTTATTAAAATCTTGGCATTCACATAAAATATGCTTAACCATTAGAACATAATTGCATTTATTGCAGAGTGGTGTATTATCCGAGTGCAAAAGATGTTTATGAGTTAAATAGGTGTGGCTTATTCGAAGCATCGTCATAAAAACATCTTTTTTTTCCTCGTCAGAATTTTACTTTTGAAACAGTTAATAGAGGGTTGTATCTGAAATAGATTATTCGTAGGTGATTTTTCCCACCTAGACTTCTAGAATTGTTTTGAATTATTTTTATTGCTAGTATTGCATCGAATAATGGGACAAAATTTTCTTTCAAGAAGGTTGAGCTTTTTGCGGCCTGATCAGCTTTTTCATTTCCCAAAATTCCAACATGCTCGGGAATCCAACAGATTTGAATTACAAAACTATTTTTGAGAGAACTGTATATGTGCAAACTATTTAAAACTAAGGGATGACTTTCAGATGACACATTTTAAAAAAGCTTTTTGAATCAGTATATATAATAAATTTAGAGGGGTGTGACGTTGCAATTTTTGAAAGGCTTAGATATATTGCGTAAAGTTCGGACGTAAAAACAGAACAGAAAGGGTGAAGTCTTTCGGATATTGTTACATTTCTGAAAACTGTTGCTGAGCCGACATGATTACCACATCTAAAATTATCTGTATAAACTGGTTGAAAAGAATTATACTGTTGTCTGTGTTCATAAAAAAAGTTTTTGGAATATGATGTCTGATGTTGATGGTTTCAGGAAGTGTATAAAAGCATCTATAACATTAAAAGTTAAGTTAAAATTAAAGTTAATTCGAGTTTATCGTATATTCACCGGATGAAATTCTGCAACCATAGTGGCTCGTTGAGGTCTAGTATTAAAATTTCGGCTTCACTACCGGAAGGCTTCAAGTTCGAAACTCGATTCTACAGAAGAACTTCCTTGTAAGTGTGTCTATTGCACGTTAAATCCCTCAGAGCTAAACGTCCTCCCGTTGGAGAAATGTGAAAACTTCGGAAGAGAGTACCAACTCAGGTATCATCCTCGTCATCTGACTATTGTTCAGAATTTATAGATTCGTCCCAAAATAGCATTAACATCGATTTAAAACGGGACGTTAATCTAACAACCAAACAAAACTCTGCGACAATGGTTAGTTATACGTCATAATGAATACTGAGGGTAGACTTATTTGCTGCTATGTTTTAAAATTAATGTAATTTTAATTTTAAATAACGTATTCAAATGTTTTGTCGCAGATATCCGTGGTTCAAGGATTTGAATATTGAGTGGTACGCCTTACCGGCTGTCTCCAGTATGCTCTTTGATGTGGGAGGGATCGAATTCCCGGCGGCTCCTTTCAACGGATGGTACATGGTGACTGAAATAGGAGCAAGGGATCTGTGCGATCCTCATCGTTTCAACATATTAGAGGTATGGTCGAAGAAATGAAGGGTGCTTTCGTAAAAATTTTGAGAAAGGTAAAACCAAAATGCATAATATTATTTTTACAAGTAATAAGGTGAAAATCATTTTTTATGAATACAGAATTTATTATCACGTCAGAACATGATGTTGCTTTTCGGATGAGATTTGGGGTGTCAACAAAAATCCGAAGGCGAAAAATAAAAATTGTATTATCAGCACGAGCATCTAAAAAAATCAGCTTTTAATAACGCATTGCCATCGCATTTACAAAAGCTCTGATTTTTTTAAAAAAATAAGTTAATGACTACAACAAATGAAACCCAGAAAAATGTCATTCTGAGCACGCGATTATATGAAAAGAAATAAATAAGAAATGGGATATTTTTTTAAAACAATAAAGGCGAGACAAAGTTTTTTTTATGATCGTTTGCAATACTAAAGTGACTCATTCGATGAAAGAAATTAAAATGAATAAAAATATAATTAAACTCGCACGAGCACGTGGTGCTTGGCCTTTCAAGAAATGATGTTCTGACATGATGCATTGAAATATGCATAGCAAATTTCATTTTAATCTTTATTATATTTGTTTTATTCTTCATACCAAGCATATGCTTGATCAATACTTTGACGTCAAAATGTTAGTGTTTTCTTATTTGCGGCATATTTTGATATGTCCATCCACCCAGACAAAATAACAGTTGGAATTTTATTTTTGTTATTTACGTATAAGTCATATAATTATATTAATTCTGCCAAAATCTTTATTTTTTAATATATTGTCATTATTTATATTTCATTTTTTGCGAACGATAATTTATAAATTTTCTTAGATATTGGTTTCTATTTTAGTCATTTTCCTTATTCCTTTTCATTTTTTCAGAGCAAATGATTTCATTAAGAACAACTATTTATTAAACTTGTAATTATGTAACTGAATTAATGTTATTTTTATCTTGTCTTTTGCCAATATCATCCTATAAAGGTGCATTATTATATGAGGTGAAACCAGCAAAACGGGTTTTTTTTCCTTGAAAGTTTTTTCTTCTGCAAACAAAATCGTCGAATGTGAAAAAAAAAAAAAAACAATAACAACATAAATTGTGTTCTTATTTTTTTAAATAACATATTCAAGCGTATTAATATGACGTCTGAAAAAAGATTTTGAAATGATATGTTGGCGATCAATATAAGTAAAAAACCTAAATTAAAATTATAAAGAAAAACATCAACAGTACAGTTTTAACCAAGATATTTTCTGACTGCTTTTCAAAGCAAATTTATATTAAAATTTTAAGATGTATATAGCAGAACTATTACGCCAGAAACGGGGCTACCGAAAGGAAAATATTATAACAATGAATCAAAACCAATTTATGTATTATTAGCTTCAAAATATATCCCCAAAAGAGTTAAAAAGTATATAATAAAACTATTCATAAATTGCTTGGTTCTCAACAGAGTATTGTATGCATAGTGATTTATAAGTGATTATAAAAATGTATTTTAAAGTGCTTTCTGAAAAATTACACTGTAAGAGATTGAAAGAGCTATTTTGTTGCCTTAGACGAAGCTTTCCTTTCTTTAATCTTAAATATTTAAGAATAATTCTTATTTATATGTTTTCTTATAATCCCACAAAAAACCAATGTGTTTTGTGTAGAATTTTGATATCATAAAAGGTCAATATTTGTTTATTTAAATAGAATATTTTAATAGGAATTTGAATAGAATAACATAAATATTTACATTTTTTTGCCCATAAATAATGAAGAAAATAAAACTCTTCATATTTCGGAATGACAGCTAAAATTTGTAGACATCTAAAAAATAAAGCGTATTTCCATTTAGGGGACAAAAATTATTCTATTAATTCATTAATTGCTTACATTTCAGTTTGAAATATTCAATTTTAATAGTTTCTTTGAATTGAATAGTTGAATTTTAAAAAATAAAATTTCTGATAAAGGATTTCAGCTTCTTAATTATTTATCACAAGCATATATGATAAATAATTAGTTTAGAATTAAATGATATGCAAAAAAGGCCTAAGATCAAAAAAGAAAAAAATGCTCTATTATTCTATCGTTGTGTTTTTCTTCTCTTATATTTTTAATTTTTTTAATAAAGTATTTTAATACCATCGGTATATAAAGTAAATATCCGCTATAAATTAAATTGTGTAGGAATACATTTATTTATAAACCTATGTTCATTTCATATCAGGAAGTGGCAACAAGACTTGGAGTTGATATGAGAGCGCCATCTACTTTATGGAAAGACCGTGCAGTTGTTGAAATAAATTATGCTGTAATTTACAGTTTCCAAGTGAGTTTCTTTTGCTTATTATACACATTTCCTTTTTATAATAAGATATTATCTTCTCGCCAAAAGTAGACGGTTGATATTTTTAGCATTTTATATAGTTTTAATCGTCAACTTTAGATAAGCCTTTTGATCAAAAATTAAATGTTTCTTAAAATATAAATTCAAATCATATTGTATCCTTTTAATATTGCTAGAATAAGTTAGAAATGTCCCTAAGTCCATATTTGCAAATTTTTATGTTGAACCATGCAAACCAGTCTTTTCTAAAGAAGTATTTCGAATGAAATATTTGATGCAGATGCAGTTTTCCTGCATTATATTTGGAGAATTTTAAAATAAGACTTTTGCGGCGCTAGCTTCATAAGCCAGATAATATCTACGATACCGAAGTCGACTTTTTGGTATTGTGGTTATGTTACTCGGCTACTGGTCCTAGCATCGTGGGTTTCGCATCGCGACCTTCAATCAGTACATTGGTAGCCTTGGCAATGCAAACTCTTTCAACAGTCGTGGCACCATCTACCCGCAGAAAAAACAAACAAAGTTGTCAGACTCACTTGACGCAGGAAAGCAAGCAAAGCAAAGTCTTCAGACTCACATGATGCAAGCAAGCAAAGCAAAAAGTCGTCAAACTCACTTGCGCAAGCAGACAGCAACTCGCCATAACGCTTGGCGCTATAAAAATCGTTCGTCCCTCCGCCGACTCACTGGCTTCATAAGCCAAATAACATCTACAATACCGAAGTTGACTTTTATATTATGGTCATGTTACTCGGCTACTGGCTAGAGCGTCGCAGGTTCGTATTGTGACCTCCACTTTCATTAAATTTTCCTGAAAAATGGAGCTTACGGACTAATTTTAGATCATACATAAAATATTTTCATTATTCACATTTGCCTGAATTTTGATTATATTTAAAAGAAATTTAATTTTATCTTATCACAGAAACTTATATCATTTTAATTTTTTGTGTATATTAAAAAGTACTTAATTTTTGTCCTTTGAACGTTACCGATTATTCTGTCCTTTTGCACAATAGTGAATATTTGAAAATCCTAAATTTGTTAATACAAATCATCAATTGGTTACCTCCAAATTTAAATATCACAATGTTATTTGATTTTAAATGCCAGATAAAATCTCTTATCATACATTAGACATGAGGAAATGTAGTTCTGAAAATGTTTTCCCAAAATAGGTTAGTAAAAAAGGGTGCACATTTTTTAGCCCGCTAAAACACTATGATCCTTGTTGCTTTTATAAAATAGTTTTATAACAATCGAAAAAATACTTAAGTGATTTTCCTGATGTTTCAGCTTGAGGAAATTTGAAAAGAAACGTTTCTTCAAAATATTTTAAGCAATTAAGGAACAAAATGTTGCCAAAACAGAGAAAAAATTTCAGTTCATGCTGAATAAAAAAAATATAAACTTTGAAATAATTCACTATCACCGTAGTTAACCATAATTTCAAATGATTTTCTGATGTTTATAAAATATATATTCAGCCTAAATGAATCAGTAAAAAAAAACTAGAAAATAATCCCATATGTTCTTTAGTTTTTAACAAAGCTAATAGAACTATAAGCACAAAACGCTTTTCTATCATCAACAAGGAACTTTTTTAAGCTAAAAACGGAACTATTATTGTTATGACTAGCTTTAAGCAGATACTTGCTGACGAAAAAAAAATAGCGCATTTATTTTTCTCTTCATAATATTATTATTGATGCCGCCACAGCTTACGGCATTTAAATAGAGAAAATAAAAAATTATTATTTTGTTTACGGAATATCATTTAATAAAAGTCGTCATAATAATGTCTTTTTTTTTAGATTATTGTTATTATACTCTCGTGATATGTTTATTCTGTTCCTCATTTCAAATGTTCATTTTTTTAAAGAATCAGTTAGGTGGATTTAAACGATTTTGTACACATTTTTTAAATATAAATTAACTTTCTAGATGATTAAATAAAAGAGTAGGAAATTATATTTATAAAAAGTTATTTAATAAAATGATCTTTTGATGTTCGTAATAAAAATCGAAAAATACTTCCAAAAAATAGAAATTAACGATATGACAAACTTAAGAAGAAGCTTCTTTTTGCCTTATGAAAGTTATAAACATTATCATTGACACCGAAAACTGTCTTATAATGGGAAAAGTGAAATTAAAATTATTTTGCAGTGGAGCCTCGTTTAACGAACATTATCTGTTCATGAATTTTCTCATAATATGAAATCTCGTTAAGCGAAAAGGTTTTTACTTTTTCGTTTATGTAGTACATATATGAAATACAGTAATACTGTCGGCTTTCTGGCGCAGAGGTAGCGCGTCTTCCTCGTGTTCTGGGAGTCCCGGGTTCGAGTCCCGGTTTGGCATGGTTGTTCTGTGTGCTATCTGTGAGATGTGTGACTGTGCCCCTCTGTAAAAAGGGGTTGTGCAAGCGAATGTGGTGAGTGTGCAGGTAAGTCGTACTCTTGGCCCTAGTTGGCGCTACTTCAAAAACAAGAGGCGCTCCTTTCGGCTTAAATCTGCCGCTGTATCAGCGGGAGGCTTCTCCAATATGGCAAGTGCCATAAGTAACAACAACAACAGTATTAGTAATAAAAATTTGGATCTTGAGATTTTGATGCATCTCCGCGTTTTTGACCTCCCTGATATCGAAAAACACATTTATGAAAAACGATCGCATGGCTATATGTGAAGGAGATAACTCAAAAATACTTTGATCTAGACGAATGAAATTTGGAATGCAGTCTTTATGCAATATTTGTAGATTTCTCTCAAATTTTGAGCAAAATTATCTAAGATTAAGACTGTCTGTCAGGCTGTTTGATTATAATTTCACAGAACTACAAAACGGAGATATCTAGAGAGATAAAATTCGTTATATAGAATTAACATCTATAATCTACACACCTTTCAGAGTTAGAGCCAAATCCAACAAGCTGTTGATCGTCTGTTGATTTGTGCTCTCAGAAAAATCTAAATGCAATAACTCAATGACTTAGATACAAGATGCGTCTAAAAAGTTCGGTGAATGGGGTGGACATCTCAAAAGCAACGTGAGTGAAAAAAGCTCTCACACGCATGCACAGGGAGAGACCTATGGTGAGAAGCCACGTAGCAAGTAGCTCAATAAAGCGACGCATATTATTCTCCTACGGCCAGTCGAACGGTGTGTGGGCGAAAACTCACGTCAAATTGAAATGGAGTAACGGATTAACATGAAATTCAGTTACAAACTTGGAAAAACAGCCTCAGAAATGCACGCAATGTTAGTGCAGGTGTACAGAGCACCACTCTGTGGGCAGCGAATGCGTTTACGACTGGTTCAAATGTTTTCTGGAGGGAAAGAAAACCATCGATGACGACCAACTTCTTGGTCTACTGTTGTGTAACTATTATCATAAATCCACCATACGCGCCTGACCTGGCACCTGCAGACTTCTTTTTGTTCCCCTGCCTCAAAGGGCTTCTAAATGGCACAGGTTTTGTGGATATACCAGACATTCGAAGACGTGTGACATCGTGTCTTTGCTCGATTCCGGAAGAGGTTTTCACTGACTCATTCCAGCAACTTTATCAATAAAGCCAAAAGTGTATTGTGTCAAACGCATGTTATTTAGAAAGTGGATAAAGATATTTTGTTTCTATGATTTGTTTTATTTGTTTAATGCTTCCATTCACCGAACTTTTTAGACGCACCTTGTATATCAAATTTGGTATGGGATTTTGTGACTGCAAGTGCAGCTTTAAATCAAATTTTTGTTTTGATTGGGGGTAAATTCTTCTAAAACACGAATTTGATTTTGGAATATCAGTAAACCCATGCCAGGAATTAATCGCCAAAGACTACATGAAAGAATTCACTAAAAAATACTGTATCCATGCTGATGTTTAATATTTCGTAACTATTATACTCCAGGGTCGTGTGATTCGTTCTTTGGTATGACACTTTTAGTAGATGGATGGTATGGTATTCGTTCTTTGGTATGACTTCTTTGGTATGAAAGTCTTGTAAAGAAAAAAAACTCAACTGGTTTAAATAGGAATAAATGTTAAAAAGGACAATGCGCTCCTCAAAATACTCAAGCAAATTTATAATAATGTTATTCATAATTCATGTGGGATTCTACCAAATTTTTCAAAAAAAATGCTAGACTCTTTAGATAGCGAGGGTTTTAGTCGCACGGCGTCTAGGTTTTTTTAAATCCTATCTGCACATTTGAACGCCAATTAAAAAGAACTATAATTAAGTGAATGAATATTAAGCCAATGAATTTTTTCCGTAGAGTTATAAAGGTAGGATTATAAAGGATTTTCCGTAGAGTTATTTTATCAGAAAAAAATGTAATATCCTGTAACTGTGGTAAATCTTAATTTTTCAGAAAAACAAATATATAGTACGGCTGATTATAACAATAATTTATGTTAAGCCTCAATAATTTGATTATACGATATGCAACTCAAATTAATGACTTATAAAAATCCCTTTCAGAAACTAAACGTGACCATAGTGGACCACCACACGGCGTCTGAGTCCTTTATGAAACACTGGGAAAACGAAATGCGATTGAGAGGGGGGTGTCCGGCCGACTGGGTGTGGATTGTACCCCCACTCAGCGGAAGCCTCACCCCCGTCTTCCACCAGGAGCTGCTCAACTATAGCCTCAAACCCAGCTACGAGTACCAGGTGAGGCATAGCTAGCAAGTCTGTCCAAGTCGTGATTCAATGCAGACATATATCATAATATATTGTTACGTTTTTAGCGTAGCGGGTTCGGATTGAATGGACTTTATTTGAGGACAGCACACACAAATTTATTTACAGCTATTTACAGGTATATACAGGATGACTTGAAAAAGTGACAGCAGTCAACAGTCACTTACAGCGTAAATGCAAGTCTTACGCACAATAAACACGGTTTGCAAAACAGCTATAGTATAGCACAGCAACAGTCAATCACAGCGAGCTCAATAATACAGCGTTAACAGCAAACGCAAACACCGCTCTCTAATAACAAGCGAAAACCCGCTAGTCCAGCAAACCGCTTCTCTTCCCAAAGAGCGATCCTCTCCAAAAAAGCGGCAGTCCGTCTCTTATATAGCCGGCGAAAGTACCGAGAGGCTTCGGCGACCACCGAGAGAAAACGTGGCGCTGCCAGAATTGACTCGGGGTTACCAGAATATTCCTCCCGCCAAGTCAACTCGGCTGGGGCGGAGCGCCTTGTGAAGCGTTCGTCCGCTTGTAGCAATATATATATCATTGTAATGCGTGGAATTTCTTTAATGTGAGTGGTAGAGACAGTGATAACACAGCACACACATAAAACAAAAATACGAAATGCACTCAGCACGCAACAAAAGCAACAACGCCATTTTTCGACTTAGTCAGTCTTAGACCCAGACGAACCTCTACTCTCTCGCTTCATCCGTCCTCCATTCCGACCCCGATTCCGAATGACATCCTCCTCCTCCTTCGTTCGTCTGTTCCGGAATGCCTTGTCCTAACCCTCGGATTCGCTTCTCAGCATTCCTCCTTCACTCTGCCATCCATCTGTCATCAAATATCTGGTTGATTTCTCTTACACTTAACCCTTTTTCCCTCAACTCTCCTGCGAATCTACATAAAAAGGGTTGCTAAGTGATTTTAGCAGGGTTGCCAAAGTTGGCAGACCTCACAGAAAGCCTTGTTGTTTTCGAAGATATTGGTTTGATGCATAATTATCAAGCGTTTTATACGATATTATAAACGTTTACTACGTATTATGAAAGAGCAAACAAAAATTCAACAGCAGCATTTTTAAATGATTAATCCAGATCGTAGTTACCATAGTTCAATAACCGAATGATGGTTGAATGGTTCACATTGACCCCCATTCGAATTGTCAAGCTTTCGTCTCCTTCCACAGCTACCCAAAGTGCCTGGTTGATGAAATTCCGATGATTGGCATCCCCCTTCTTCTTGTGTACAGCCGACCACCCCGCCACCACTGAACGTAGCAGTATCGACAGGATTTGTTGTGGTCGACTGTGGACTGTAGATGTCCATCCCTACATTGACCGATTCTGTCAAACTGATATTCACTTTGAGATAATTGGCCCCAAAGTGGTCATTAACTGACCACCTCCTCCTATACAAACTTTCAAAAAATGGGCGAAAAACGGACAGTTTTTTGACATCATGTTCTTCAGATTCCTAGGATTAATTGGTACCATCAGTACTGAACTCAAGTCATTATTTTGAACTTGCAGATGTATTCAATGTTCGGAGATTTTTATGCATTCCTTTAAATAGTTGTAAACAGTACCGATTCCTCCACAAATGCATTTTATAGACATCACCCTGTATTATCTTCCGAACTACTGTAGTCAGATTTTCTATTCCCTGCACCGACTGATTGTACCCTCACCGAATAGTTCGTTGAGATCGTGAAATGACTGCTCTGCTATCCACCCTTTCTCAAAGTGGAACAACATAATAAGACGAATATGAGTTGTGATTAACGAAAAGAAATTTTATAACCTAAAAAATATTTTCATTCATAAATTTATAAAACATTGTAAATTTGTATTAAAATATAGTACGTCAGAGAAATTATTGATAATTATGCACCATCCCAATGCATTATATCAATTAGTATGTCTGTGCTGCGATTAATAACCATGGTAGCACAGAAACACTGTACAATGGTGCATGACATTAATCAATATTCGCAATATTGTATAATACTATGGCATATTGATTAGTATAATATAATATAACAATATTGTTACGTTTTTAGCGTAGCGGGTTCGGATTGAATAGACTTTACTTGAGGACAGTACAAACAAATTTATTTACAGCTATTTACAGGATGACTTGATAAAGTAAAACTTCAGATAAACACAATCCAGCAGTCAACAGTCACTAAGAGCATAAATGCAAGCCTTACGCACAATAAACACAGACTGAAAAACAGCTATCGTATAGCACAGTGAACAGTAAATAACAGCGAGCTCAATTATACAACTTGAACAGCAAACGCAAACACAGCTCACTAATAACAAGAAAGAAAAGTAATCCGCTAGTCCAGCGATACGCTTCTCTTCCGAGAGGAAACAATCAACTAACTAATTGCCAGGTTACGGCAAACCGTCCCTTATATAGCCCACTGAGCGCGCGTCCAAAAGCACGTGAAGCAACGCGACGCTTCATGAAGGATCCAGCGGCTACCAGACTATTCTTTTCGCCAAACCAACGAAGCTGGCGCTAGGCTTTTTGACAATGGTCACCAACGTCTTCTCCTTCGGCGTACTTTCACGGCGTTCGCCTGCTTGTAACAATATTGGGTAACAAACTGAGCTACCTGGAAACGTCAATTCGTAGTTTCATGAATTATTGGAATTACTGCTTGTAGGCACGTAAATGTGATTTTTTTTTAACATTTACATTAGTAGGATGTGATTGTAAGTTTTAGTAGGATGTCATTGTAAGTTTTCCGCTCTTGGAGATACTTTTTCGCCGAATCCATTTCACTTGCAACATTAGTTAGGATGGAAGAAGATTATCTTGGATATGAGAATGAGAAACTTCTGATATAGTGGTTGGTTCCTTTTTCCCTAAGGGGCAGGGCAATGTTGTGGAATCATGTCACCTCCCGCTTGGAGAGAGTGTTCCGTAAGCGGTGATGGCCATTGGAACTGAATTTTAATTTTCTCGCACGCTATAATTACAACGGTCTTTTGACCATTCCAAAAGGGTTTGTAGGTCGAGGGTGAATTCCTATGTAATCAATTTTTCAAGTGAAATTTCTAATTCTTAAAATTGATTTTAACAATCATCGGGTATATAATAAATAAAATACACGTTGTTTATTTTAGAATTCTTAGAAGTTGATTCCCTACATGGATCTAACAAAAATAATGCAAACAATTTCATGGCTAATTATTTTACACAGTTACAATTTTAGGACATTTATTATAATGAGAAATCTAAAATAAATTTAATATTTTCCAAGTAATAAATTTACTGTTATCCATACAAAATAGTTTTTTATTACCCATATTCCGTTAGTTATAATTTATGAGCTGTGATTCTAACTATCTTATCTCCGATTAAAACAGCGAAGTTCAATACGAGAAGTCTATAGCTTAAATCTAGAATTAATGTTTTTAATTTTAATTTTATTTTTTGCTCAAATCATATCGGCCAATAAAATTTGCAATTTTGTGTATAATAGCTTATATGTGAAAGTCCATAAAATAATTTGTATTTGGTATCGCAAGGATTAATGTACGTGCATCCATAAACATAGTTTGGTAATCAATGACAAAAACACAAATAATTTCAATTGGAACAAATGGTTTCACATAGTTTTACTGCCAACGGTTTGCACAGCAATTGCAATGATCATGAATACTTGTATTGGTTGTATTTGCAACATCATAAAGTTACGATTTATGCGCCATCTCATGAAAAAAGCTATAATTATTTTGTAAAATGCCGATAAATTAAAATGTGATCAGAAAGTTGACCATAGTGGGTTAATAGTAATGTTTGTATTCAACCTTTTTAATAATAATGTTTTGTATTTATTTGTCTAAAAGTAATGTTTTGTATTTATGTTTCTAATAGTAATGTTTTGTATTTATGTTTTTAGCATTTATATTTTGTATTTATGCTTTAATAGTAATATTTATATTAATTTCAATCTTTTTATGGCATTAAGGATCCGCCGTGGAAGACTCATATTTGGGAAAAGGACAGAGAATCTTCAGGAAATGGACCAAGGACACCTTCCCGAAAATTTCGTTTTAAAGAAATAGCGCGGTAATATTTCGATTTTATTACTTTAGAGTATTATCGTTATAATTAAAACTGAGTTTTGAAGGAATTTTCCTTTTTAAAACTAAATTAGAAAAATAAACCAGATTTTCAATTTAATCAGAAAATATAGATCTGGCCCAGAGGTAGCGTGTTTGAAATAATTGGTCAAAAGCACGTTAAACCTAACTTCATTAGAGTGGGAAAAACTAACAGAAATCATATTCCTTTGGCGGTGGGAAAAAGAAGATTTTGGGCGGGAAAGTAAGTTTTTAATTAGTAAAAAATTAACCACATTAATGAATTAATATTCGAAAAAAGGTGTATTAACATCAAGGGCCATCCAATATAAGTTTTTAAAAAAATGTATTTCAACTTGTATAGAAGAATAAAAAGTATTTTATAAATGACTGAAAATTTGAATTTTTAGATATATATATATATAGAGAGAGAGTATGAACTTATAGCAGGAATTGAAAAATAGTTTCGTATTTCTAATCATGTTGCAAATTACCAAGCAAAAGTCTTAGCAATAAAAATGGCAGTTGATTATTGAGATCGCCTAAATGACTGGCATAGAAGCTCTATATTCTCAGACTCTATGTCAACCTTTTATTTAATATAATCCATGAAAACTGAAAATAAAGAATCCTGGAAAACCGATTTGAGAAAGGCTGAAGGGAACAAATGTATAAGATTGTACTGGAATAAGGCTGGAATCAGAATATATAGAAACAAGAGAGAACAAATGAATGTGTAAAAAATGGCTGCACTATTGTTAATGTAGTTCGAAAATCATTTCAAATGTTAAAGTTAATAAAAAAGTGATGATTGAAGGGAATTTATTAATCCATAATATTATTTATTATGATATGACTCTATATAAGGATTGAAAGCAATCACTCTCCATTTCTATTTCAAAAATGTATCTTTATTCCACACTAACAACATCGCAAATCTTGTCGTTGGGAGCTCCTCTGTATTTATTTATCCGCGCTCTCCAAAAGACAGGACTAATGAGTCATGCTACGTCTCAAGGCCATTTTATAATTAATGCGGATGAAATACACTTCACCCTTTGGAGCGCTCTCTCCCAAAGAATTAGAATTATAACTATATGATTATGCAGTGGCAGGATAGATAGATAATGTCGAGCTAAGGACACACTACATACGAATTCAGATCGAAAAGTATGATATAATCATGATAAAAAATGATATAATCATAAGAGTATTTCACTCTTTTATAGTGCAAATTACATCGGGACATGGAAGATTTACTGAATACTTCTACAGATTCGAAATGATGTAAAATAAAACATGCACATGTAGAGAAATAGGCTCAGTTCAACACTACATGACGGAATGTGTCAAATTCAAAGAAATTAGATAATACTCATTGTTAATAGTAATTTTAACACAATATTATTTTACCCATGAAATTTAAAAATGTTAAAATAAATGATGGAAAAGATTACTAGTCTCTTACCAACAGTTTGAAGATTTTTTTTGAACACCATGGTTTTCCTATGCAAAAAAAATGGATAGTTAACGAGCTTAACAACCAGTCACAATATAATTCCTGTTTACATGGCTTAGCTCTATATGACTGGCTGTAATTTAAAAAAATATTAGACATAAAATTTTGCTGCCTTTTTTTAGTAACTGAGCCTCTCATAGATAACTGTTTCTTTCAATAACAACATTTTTGATAAAGACCCTTTTTTATGAATATTCTTTTCATAGTTAAGAAAGCAAAGGCAAAAATAAATTTGTGTTATTAAATTTAAAATGAGTTTTATTTTTACTGGAAAATATTGATTAAATACAAAAATAGATAATTTCTTTGCTTTCATTCTAAAGAACTTCCCTTTTTTAATTTTTTTTATTGAAACATCAGAAAAGCTGAAAAAGAATCTCTAATAAATTAGCATATTACTTATATCTGGCAAGAATAAATTAAAAAGTTATTTAAATATTTTTCTTAAAAACAAAAGTAAACTTTTAATCTTAAAACTAATATTTTTAAGTAATTAAATATTTCTAAATTAATTTTAATATTTCAAGATTAAAAATGCACTTTGTAACATCAAAAAACTAGAAATGATTTTTTTCCATATTTCCTTTATATATGCCTTACTAATACAAAAAAATCTCATTATTATTTATATCTAATAATATTTTTATTAGAACATGTTTGTGTAATTTTTTAAATTTTAAATATTTTATGTTGTAGATATGTAAGATTGCAAAATATCTTTTTTCATCTCAATTATTATAGATATTCATGAAATTTAAAAAATTTCGAATTGCGTTTATACTTGCAATGGAGGTTAGTAGGAATTTCTTAAAAATTCTATTCTGAAAAACAACATTTTAAAAATTATGATTATATCTTGACTACTGACTCAAATTTATTTAATCATCCGTCCGTAAAAGTGTATTTTTTCATAGAACCTCATGTGCAAACATGTCTTTCATAATTTATTTTAGGCATTTAAATAGGATTTTGATAATCAATTATCATTCATAATATTTTAAATATTAAAAAGGTTTCATTTGTTTTTAAAAGAACTAAATCTGAGAATATTTGTATCAAGGTGTTTTTTTACAAAAAAAAACATGATTGCTATTTAAATATTCCTTTTTAAAAAAATTAAATATATATTTTAGAACTCAAGGAATAAAAGTGATTCTTTTTGTATTCCCTAAACGATGTAGATAATTTCTCCCCTAATTCAAATTAAGTATAAAATTGGATCAATTCTCTAAATGCCCTAAAAACACACTTTTATTAGTACCGTAAAAAGCTTCTTTTTTTCATTCTTTTTAACATTTTAAATATTTAATTATAGATATTATGCTCATTTAAAAACGATTTTTTTTTTCAAATTTTAAATGCAAGAAATGTATATAACATTTATTTTGTCAAAAATACAAAAAAAATTAATAGAAGTTTCAAAGTATTTTCATAAAGAGCTTTAATATGTATAAAATTTCAAATTCATATAAAGAATTAAAAATTTTATAAATATGAATTATACGTTTTACAGACGTCCTGGTATATCAGTAGCGCCTCTTTCCTGTGATCTTCCCGGGTTCGAGTCCCGGTTCGGACATGGTTGTTCTATCTGTGAGGCGTCTGAAGGTGCCCCTGTGTAAAAAGAGGATGTGCAAGCGAATGTGACTAGCACTTTAAAAGCGTGAAATATTCTTTTTATAATTATACTTTTCAGTATGAATTCGTAGGTAGTGTGTCCTTAGCTCGACATCATCTATCTATCCTGCCGTTGCATTTCTGTTATGTAGTGTTGAACTGAGCCTATTTCTCTACATATACATGTTTTATTTTACATCCTTTCGAATCTGTAGAAGTATTCAGTAAATCTTCCATGTTCCGATATAATTTGCACTATAAACGGGCTAAATATTCTTTTTACAATTATACTTTTCGGTATGAATTCGTAGATAGTGTGTCCTTAGCTCGACATCATCTATCTATCCTGCCATTGCATTTCTGTTATGTAGTGTTGAACTGAGCCTATTTCTATCTATCCTTCCATTAGGCTGATTAGGCTTAAATCGCTGACTACCTCAGCGAGCTTATGGCCTCCTTGTCTAGTGTCTTAAGAAACAACAACATTGTTTTAAAATTCCATCTTAACAAACAGTCAACAAGCCCATTTAAATAAAAGAATAAAAGGGAAATAATTAATTTTATCCTGTGTTTATAAGTATATGGATATCTACAATGAAATGATTTTTATACGGACATACGAATATGACTTACCTATTATGTCCAAATCAATCAGGGTCTATAAATGCTGCACTTTTGTTGAAAAATACACTTAGATATACATTAAATCCAACATTCATTTGACTATAAATATCGATTTTATGGACACATTTTGCAGTGAAAATTGAATTTCTGCAGGATATGTTTATGGATTCACATTATCTTCTTTTTATTCCACTAATAACTGTTTTGTACCATATTTTTCTTGATATACACAGCCCGGTACCAGTAAAATTTCATTCTGCCATGTAAAATAATACTGTTAAATATAAAATATCTGGTTTTCATTTGGACACATCATAATTACTAAAAAAAAGGTATTTCTCTTATTTCCTCCTATGTTATTACAACTTTCTTTATAATCCAAGCTTTCTCATATTTTCTCTTACATTTGTCTCCAGCCTTCTTACGCGACCATTTGATTTAACGAGGATATTGACATATTTAATGTCGGTTGCATGACTTGATATTAATGATTCTTTCAAAAAGTAATTTTAAACATATAATTTTGATTCTTTTACTTTTGTTTTTCTATTGTTTACATAAATTTTCTAAAAGTAAAATATCATTGAAAACGCAAATGACCGGGTTATGTATGTTTTAATCGCAGGCTGATTTTTATAACTATGCTGCTATTTTAACTTCTATTATCCTGTAGTCTTTTATGTCTTTAAATTGTATACAATTTTATTTTCTGATTTATCGTGGAAATGTTACCTTTGCTTGTTATTGTTGTTATTAAAGGCAATTGCCATGGACAAGCTTTGCCGAGGCATCAGCCAATTTTAAGCCGAAAGGAGCGTCTCTTGTTTTGTAGCGCCAACTAGGGCCAAGAGTGCGACTTAGCTACACACTCAGCACAGTCGCTTGCACAACCCCTTTTTACAGGTGGTCGCATTCATGCATATTACAGATAGAACACAGAAGAACAACCATGCCCGAACCGGGATTCAAGCCAGGGACCCCGAACTCTCGGAAGACGCGCTACCCCTGTGCCAGAATGCCGGCTCTCGTTGCTTTTAACAAGGAAATAAATAACGCTTTTAAGTATTTAATGGAACAATGAAAACGCTTTGAATTAAATTGAAACTGTGACAATGTGATCTTATATTAAAAATTCTATAGGAAACTAATTTATAAGTGGTCAAAATTTTAACATTTGAGGATAGTTTTTACTTTTAAAATAAATTGAAAATTAATTTTGTAAGCTAATTATTATAAATAATATTTCTGTATAAATATCGCAAATAAAATTCTAAAATCTTGCTTCTGTTCTTAATTAGCTAGAAATTTCAAAGAATAAAAGGTCGAATTCTTAAAAGATCGAAGAAAGTATGTCTAGAATGTTATTGTTCCTGTTTTGTATATCTTCAGTTTGAATCTGAATAAGGGCAGCAAAATAATTATTAATTATACATATAATGTTTGTTTATTATACCGGGTGTCCAAAAGGTTCCCGTACTCCAAATTTAAAAAATCATTTTCCATGATTTTTTGTCAAGTATATTAAATTTTGCCATACGAGTAATGAAACCATGGCCATGCTTGAAGCTTTTTTCGGCAATCGACTTATCTCAAAAAGTCTTTGGCACCCTCGATCCCCAGATCTTACCATTCCAGACTTTTTTCTTTGGGGATATTTGAAGGACAAAATTTATGAAGGTGATCCTCAAACAATAGATGATTTGAAAATCGCAATTACCCAAAGGATACAAGAAATCACTCCTAGCATGTTAAAAACGCGTTTCGAAAAACATGCGCCAACGAGTTCAGCTTTGTCTCTTAAGAAAGGGGTGGACATTTTGAACATTTATTATAAATGTAAGTTCAGTATTTTTCCCTTAGTTATGTTAAAACGGCTTTTTATCATTGGCATAAAAATAATTCTTTTTAAACCCATTGTTTTTGTAAAAATAAATTCACAAATCATCAGTACGGGAACTTTTTGGACACCCTGTATATACTATATTTATTATGAATTATATTTTTCCTTTTCCATTTCAATTTTTCTGAACTTTAACAAAATATTCCACTCATTTTACTTTAAAAAATTGATATTTACCACAAAATATGGGTACTTACGTATTAGACAGTCGACACCAATGGTTTAGTAACTCATTGGCGACGGATAGAAATTTGGGGATTACCCGCCGACGCCAACGGTTTAATAACTCATTGGCGACAGATAGAGATTTGTCGATAAACCATCGACGCCAACGAAATAAACAAATTGACGGACAACATTTAAGGTTTGAACAATTTTCAAAATAATGGCGGTTTAGCAATCCATTGGCGATGCCATCAAATTTGGCGATAAAGATCAACGGTCTAATACGTAAGTACCAAAATATGTATACAATTCTTATGATTTTTATATCACGCTACAAAACTCTATTTTTTTTATTCCTAAAGTCGTTTCTGTAAACTTTGATGATTAATGGCTTTTTTTACAATTTCAGAGCCGTGAAATTTACATCGAATTTATTCGGAAAGGCTCTCTCACGAAGAATAAAAGCGACGATTTTATTTGCGACAGAGACCGGACGTTCTGAGAATTACGCCAAAATGCTGGGGGAAATATTTTCTCACGCTTTTAATGCGAATGTAAGTATATTATTTAAAGTAATCTCCCTTCTTTTTTGATATAATAAAATGAATACTTTGGAGTGAATACATTAGTCTATTGTTGATCCACAAAAAAGTCTGTAGAAGGCATCTATAAAATTCATAGAGATAATGCATTTGCATATGTAAAGAATTTTGAAATCTCACAGATTTCTTGATTTGATATATATAATTTCTTTAACTGTACAAATTTTTCGCAATTCTGCCTACTTTTAGTCAATAGCTTTAACGTAAAACTAACTAGTTTCTGAGGATTTTCTGTGCTTTTGACCTCCTATAACCAGAAGAATCCGATGACTGCTGCTCTTTCCCTTTTAATACAAGTTTTATTATTAACAATGAGACGAAAAATAGAAGAAGTAGGATCAAACTTTCATAGGATAAACAAAAAAGTATAACAATAAAATAAGCAACGATAGAAGACCAGGCACACAATTCCAGAAGAGTTATGAAAATCTAGTATGTTTATAACTCACCGATGTATTTTAAATAAAGCACATTAGGTACTGTTAATCGCAGAAAGCTCAACTAGAAGGACTTGGAAGAACTAGATTCTAACCTAATTCCACGGTATAAAGAGGCTTAATATACTCTTATTCATTGAAGGTTTTCCGCTTTCAGCTGAGAATACACAGATGTCGTTCTCGTCATCTGACTATGACTGAAAATTATAAGTTCCCTCCTAAATAGACAGTTTATAAACGGGAATTCAATCTAACTTAATTAATAAAGTTTTGATTAAATATTTTTACTAATACTAATTAAATATACGTTAGTCATTATGTAGATAATTAAAACTTTTTATTTATTTTTTTTCTACATTGTAAGATCGATGATAATTTTTTTACTGTAGTATCATTTGATAACTTATATATAGCTTGGTCTTCTTTTTCATCAAGTACACAGAGTTTCGACAAATAAATGCACAAATTTTTTATTGTCATGGGTTTGCCCAAATAAACATTTTATAAACTGGAAGTCAATCTACCCTAGTTAATAAAGTTTTGATTACGTATTTTCTCTTTATTAATACTAAAATATATTTTTAATCATTATGTAGATAGTTACTATTAAACTTTTTTTCTACGTCATTATTATTAATTTTTCTATAATTAAATTTATAATGTTTAGTTTTTTACTATAGTACCATTTGATAGCTTAGATATAGCTTGATATATTTGATATTAAATATATGTTTAGACATTATGTAGATAATCAATATTAAAACTTTTCATTTATTTTTTCTACATTGCTAGAGAGATAGTAAATTTCTACTGTAGTACCATATCATAACAGATATAGCTTAGTCTCCTTTTTCATCAAGTACACACAGTTTCAAAAATAAATGTACAAATGCTTTATTGGCATGATTTTGCCCCCAAAAAACATTTTATAATTTGAAAGTCAATCTAACTTAATTAATAAAGTTTTTATTACGTAATTTTTCTTTAATAATACTAATTAAATATATTTTTAGTCATTATGCAGATGTTAATATTAAACTTGTTTTATTTTTTTTTCTACATAGTAAGAACATAGATATTAAATGTTCTACTCTAGTACCACTTGATTGTTTTAGGTATAGCTTGATATATGTGATACTAATTAAATATACGTTTAGACATTATGTAGATAATTAATGTTAACACTTTTTATTTATTTTTTTCTACTGCAGTACCATTTGATAACAGATATAGCTTGGTCTCCTTTTTCATCGGCAAAAAATGTACAAATGTTTCGGCAATAAATGTACAAATGTTTTATTGGCATGATTTTATGCCATACTTTTATGTTCCTTGATTATATTTTTCAATTACATTTAGGACGAGTCTCTTTCTTTCCAGTACGATTAGATCGAACTGTCTGATTGATTTGTGAGACATGTCGCGGTAATTCGCTTTGTTGAGATTCCTCATTTTTTTCTTGTGCTGTATAAGATTTTTGAAACCCAATTCTTTCGGGTATAAAAAAATGTGCGAAAAAGGAACACTGACTTATTAATTCGAGGATAATTTACACAAAATAAATCCCTTTGAAATCTTTTAATATATCAGGGTAAAAAATTTAGGTGAATTTAACACATATTTATGTTGAAATATTCATGAACTTTGCTTTTTAAGAATCGATGTGGATCAGTGATTTTTAAATAGCTGTGCCATATTCTTTGGTTATATTTGTAATTACGTATAAGACCATCTTCGCCAACAATCGCCAAGAGTTTAGTAACTCATTGGCGACGGATTTAAATTTGGCGATAAAGATAAACGCATTACACCATTGCCGGATTGCCATAATAGGCGGTTTAGCAACTCATTGATTTCAAATTTGGCTGATAAAGTTAGACGGTCTAATACGTAAGTACTGTTATATTTTATAAATATTGTATTTATTTGCTTTATCATCTATAATGATATAATGTTTTAGGGTGGGTCTTATTTAGAAATAACAATATTAATGTTTCATATCCCAGTAGAAAATCGGGTGGTGGAATTCTGGAAATTTAACATACACACTCTATGAAAATCAGCTTAAGTCGCCAAAGATCAATTTGATGCTGCTGCCAGTAACACGAATCATCTTAGTGTCAGATTTTTGAGATAGGATGACTCAACATCACCTGAGTGCTGTGTAATATTACATTTATATTTCAAAAATGACTGACATTGAATAAAATTTCATTTTTTGGGTGAAATTCCTGAATTAAATTAATGCACAATTAATTAAAACAAGAAGAATGCGAGCTTTATCCCCTTTCAGCATCCACAACTTCAAAAAAATTATTCGAGCACGATTTCCGGCTTCCGAGGTAATGATGCGTAGATGGTTGAGTAGTTGATGCGGTAATGATGCGTAGATGGTATGCATACGAGCAAATCTCGTATCAAATCTGGAAGTTTTATTCTTAAAGAGAAAGTCAATGTGTGATTATTGATTTTCCTTATTTTGTCATTTTTTTAGATATTGCTACTTATTTAAAATAATAATTTGTTGATAGTTAAGAAATAAATGTTATAATCGGTAATATTTATTGAAACTTTTTCTCCATATGTGCAATTTTGTACTTTTTATAGTTTTTAAAAAATGCCATAGCATTTTCACTTTGGAATTAGAGGTAGAGAAAAAAATATTTCTTTAAAAAGACTAATAAATAATTTCATTTGGCAATTTTGTAATGTCGATTAGCGACTTAATTCTCGTTGGAAAATAAAGCATAATAAAATTTTCAGTTGTTTCCGTTTATATTTATCCAATGATACAGCATTAGGCATTTTAGAAAATTAGCCATTTTCTTTTGTTTTCTTATATTTTAACATTGTTTTCAATTCGTTTTAATTCATTTTTCCTTCAGAAATATTAATTATTTTAACATTATTAGTCTTTCTCAACGATTTTCTTCGATATGTACAGGGTGGGTATGATTAAAATTCCACTTTGAAATGGTCATAAAAGGAAAACTACAGGACTAAATGTTATCAAACTTGGTATTGGTTTAAAGACAGACATGTAAATTTCTGTTCCCCCCAAAAGAAATTTCAAACACTCATCAACAGGGAAGAAATGGTACAGTATGCAATACTGTTAAACAAAATAGAATTGAAAGATATCGGTCTAAAATCGAAAATAATCGTTTCTGAAACGCGTCATAAATCATGTTTAATGTGGCGTCCACCATTTTCTGAAAGCAAGTTAAGTCACTCATGGCCTGACTAAGGCAGGGACATGGGGGCAGTTGCCTCGGGCCCCCACATATGTGAGGACCCCCAAATCGAATAGAAATGTTATCTTACATTTCCTTCTTTAATGAATGTTCATTACTAAAGTAGTCAAGCAGAGGGGGCCCCAACAAGGCTAAATCGGCCCCTAGTATTACTTTATTCTCAACAGTAGCTCTTAGCGTGTAAGGAGAAATGTTGTGCACAAGTCAGTGTATAGCAAAAATTCTTTAAATTATCATCATTAACAGTGCTTTTGAGATTACACACATTGAACATGCTTTATAACATGCTTCAGAAACGATTGAACACATTTGAAACCGGTTTCATACGGTAAAACCGGTATTTTGCTAAACAATATTGCATACAGCGCCATTTCACCACCGGTGGTAAGTGTTTGAGCTATCATGGCCAAAAAGTATTTTCCATGTTTATTTGATTTTTAACCCTAGAAAAGTAACCTTTAAAAAAACTAAAAAGAATGATAACCCTTCGTCTGCTAGACGAAGTGTATTTAAAATTAATTTTTAAAGCTAATTTAAATAAAAGCATTCTACCTGCAGATGATTTCATAACTCTTGATTGTCAATTAGGATAAACATATTATTTATTTATTTTCGAAGTAATCTTTACACATATATGCGTGATGTTTTCCGCACATTGCTCTCGAACATAACAAGCAAAAATGGCGCGTCATTCTGCGCAAATTATATGAGCAAAATGAACTATTTTTTTTTCTTTTTTAATTTCGGATTGTTCAGGTCGTTTAATGTTTAAATTCAATTTTAGAAGTTCATTTAAAATAGTCCTTGTTGATCGGTGCAAAGTCGATATGCTGAGACTCTTCTGCATCCAGGGAGCAAGAAGAACTTCAATAAAATATTCATCTTCCGATTCCTTCTCAGAAGTAGAATTATCTTCCTCATTTAATTCTTTCAACAATTCAAGGGTAGCTTCTGGTCTACACCCCAAATTTTCTCCGTGAAAACGCTTCGACATGTCCCTTCAGACACCTTCTTAATACTAACGGGACAGATAACCATTCATCTCTATTGTTCTGGATATACTACAAGTAGAAATATTTCGGGGAAAAGGAATGCTCTCATCTGTAGTTCCCAAGTTAAGATAAAGGTACTGATTAGAACGATCAATTTACCTTTATAGAAGAAGAATAGTCAAAGTAATTTCGTGAACGTTCGTCCGGAAGACGAATGGTTAGCATTCTAGGGTTAAATTATTTCCAAGTCTGATAACATTTGGTCCGGAAGCTTATCTCCTACAACAACTTCAAAGTGGAACTTTAATTATAACCAGTCTGTATATTATTTCATAAAAATTCATGCCGCATATATGTTTAGTCAAGCAATGCGGTTTCGTTTTTTTTAAATCACAGTAATTTTTTAAAATTTAGAAATAAATGAATACATTAAAAACAAATTCCATTTTTCCTCAATCATTGGAAAAAAAACTTCAAATTCATCTGATATTGCCTGAATAATCTAAATGCTGCTCTTCATCTTTCAATTTTCTTGGAAAAACACGAAAGAGCAATTTGTTCCTTGATAGGCGAGGTAAACAAAAACAAGGTTTTCGATCATTTTGCTACCTACTCACACTGACCGTGGTATGTCATTTTTTCCCCAGGTGGTATGCATGAGCGAATACGACATTATCGATCTCGAGCACGAAACATTACTGCTCGTGGTGACGAGTACTTTCGGCAATGGAGATCCCCCTGAAAACGGAGAGGTAAATTATGTTTTATAAATAAAAAGCGTAAGATTGTGGATTTTTTAACAAAGAGCGTTTCATTTCATAAATATGCTATTAAAATAAAAGTTTTTTTCTGTAATATAAAACTAAGACTCGGTTAAAAACTGAAAAGTAAAACCGTGGTAAGGCCTTTCAAAATGCTTACATAACAAACAGCACCACCAAAAGTATTGCGTACCAACAGTACACCAAAAGTATTTGTTACATACCCACACAGTATTATATATATATATATATATATATATATAGTGTGCGTGTATGCTAGGGCCTTTCGCCATTTTTTACGATGTTTTGCTAAAGAAAAGTAGCATTTTTCAATTTTGACTGTTTTATTTAACTTTTTATTTGTGAAGGCTGCTCAGAAGGAAAGTATGAGGCACTAGCTTTATGGGTCAGATAACATATACTATACTAAAGTATACTTTTGTATGGCCGGCATTCTGGCTGAGAGGTAGAGCGTCTTCCTCGTGTTCTGGGAGTCCCGGTTCGGGCATGACTGTTATTCTGTGTTCTATCTGTGAGGTGTGTGGATGTGCCCCCCTGTAAAAAGGGGCTGTGCAAGCGAAAGTGTGATGAGTGTGTAGCTAAGCCGCACTCTTGGCCCTAGTTGGCGCTACTTTGAAAACAAGAGACGCTCATTCGGCTTAATCTCCGAAATAATGCTTTCATTAGCTGGGTTTGTCCGATGGCAAGTGCTATAAGTAACAACAACAACATACTTTTGCATTGCGGTTATGTTGCTCGTCTAAAAGCCCTAGCGTCGAGGGTTGGTTTCTCAACCTACACATACCACTTTGCTTACCTTGACAACGCAATTTCGTACAACTGTCGTAGCGCCATCTACCCGCAACAAAAGCCGTCAGACTCACTTGACGCATACACTAACACATTCTTTTTCCAACGCACTCACACGCTCTCCATAACTCTTGACGCTTTAAAATCGTTCCGTCTCTCCACCGATTCACAGTTGGGGGAGTACTGTAACGCTAGCTTCATAAACCAGATAATATTTACGATATTTAAGTATGCTTTTGTATTGTGGTTATGTTACTCGGCTACTTACCCAAGTGTCGAGGTTTCTAACCTCGATTTTCACTTGCCACAAGTGTTTTCATTGGTTCTTTTGAGAAATGTACAGCTCCAAATGCTTTACATGGATATTGTAGACATTCCTGAGCACAGAGATGACTGCATAATAAATCAATAGGCTTTTAAAAATTAGCTAAGCAAAAATGTTCACATAAATATATTATGCTTATCTTATTAACTTAGCAAGTATATCCAAAAGCTTTTTACTATAATTTTTCATAATTTGTCAATTAAGGAATTAATATACCATGCAAGAAAGATTACCAAAGGTCTTCTCAAGTGATTAAGTATTTTTAATTTCTCATCACATTCAAATTTTCATTACTTTTTATTGTAATTATTAAATTTGTTTTCCAATTTTCTCCTTTTTTTCTATAAATATTTGAACAAAGAGACAGAAATCAGATGATTCCACAAAACAATCTAATCAAATTTTCCTCCTAAGATATTGAGTCTTTAAATAAAAAAGCATTTTGTAAAACCAATACAACAAATCGTAATTATTTTGAATTGTATAATCATATTTTAATAGCTACTAGTATTCTATATTGAAACGGTTAATTAAATATAAATACCTAAATCCAACAGACTAATTTTTTATTTTAAAAATCTATATTTAATGCATAGAATTGCATTAAAGTATATCAGAACAGCTTCCCCAAATCAATAGAGTTCGAATGGCTATTTTCTGTGCGTCAGAAATTATGTAAAAGGTTGTATTCTCAAGCTAAAGATGTAAATTTTAAATGCTGCCAACTTTTACAAAATAAACAGTACGTAAAAATGAACCTCATTAAAGCGTTCTTTGATGTATTTCCTCTAGAGAAATAGGCGAACTTCTAGGAAAAAAGTAAAATTTAAAGAGGATTTACTTTTTAAATATATTTCTCAGTAAAGCGGAAATTTTAGGGAGTCATAACATAAAAGATTTCGTACAAGTAAGAGTACCATCAAGTCATTTACATTCATGTTTTAATTAAACTTTCTGAAACGACTGAAATGTTGATAAAGATTAAAATGAAATCTGCTATGCATAATTCAAAGTATCATGTCAGAACATCATTTCTTGAACGGCCAAGCACCACGTGCTCGTGCGAGTTAAATTATATTTTTATTCATCTTAATGGTTCCATCGAAGGAGTCACTTTAGTATTGCAAACGATCCGAAAAAAACTTTGTCTCGCATTGATTGCTTTAAAAAATTATCCCATTTCCTATTTATTTCATTTCATATAATCACGTACTCAAAATGACATTTTTCTAGGTTTTATTTGCTGTAGTCATTAACTTATTTTTTTCATCAGAGCTTTTGTAAATGCCATGGCAGCGCGTTATTAAAAGCTGATTTTTTTTTGAGATGCTCGTGCAGATAATAAAATTTGAATTCTTAGCCTACGGATTTTTGTTGACGCCAAAAAACTTATCTCAAAAACATCATCATGTTCTGACATGATAATAAATTTAATTTTCGTGGTTATCTTAGTTGGCATATACTAAAAATTGGATTTTGAAAAAAAAATTAAAATAGTTAATGCACCCAGATATCTATTAATTATAGCTTTCTCCATAAATTTGTCCACAGCATTCATTTTATTTAGTAGAATAAAAAATGCTTTCAAAATTTCAACAGTATAATTTAAAACATTGATAGTAAACGCAATTATATAGTTCCAACGCTACCTGCAGTATCCTGATGTTATTTCTTGCTATGAAAAACATATTCCAATTTTTAAAAAATTGTGCCAACCTTTAAAAATTTTAAAATTTTGTAACCATCACTGTTAGAGCATAACCGTTGTTTTACATATGGTTCTACAGCGCATACTTCAAAATACCTTGCACTAAAATTTTATTCCGATCCTCTGAATGAATGGTTTCATTTATCGGAATAGTTTCTTTTATAATCACCCAATATTTATAAGAAAATCAGAAATAAAACTTGATGTAATTTTTTTCTGATTCTTCTTGTGTTTATATTCTGTTTATTAAATATATCAAATACCATACATTTTTAGTAATATTCATGCATTTCCAGTTCCTTTCAATGTTAAATATCGGTAATTGAAACCTAAGTAGTAATGGCGATTCATAATTAATCTTCATTCAAAAATTTTCTTTGGAATGAAAAAATATTTCACTAACAGGCCAATATTAAATTAGAAAATAATTCTTTAAAATAATTTTTCTAAATATGTGACAAAGTATCTGTATTAAAAATCTTTTATTTCTAATGTGTATATTTTCTACTCACAGGCCTTTGCTAGAAATCTTCAAGCGATCAAAGTTACAGGAGAAACTACACCTGACGCAGAATACATCAGGTACTAATGCAACACCTTGCATCTCGGTAGTAATTAATAAAAGAATTAAGATCCATCGCAATCTAAAATGCACAGCTAATAGTTTATTAATCATCTTGACTCATCAAGATGACATTGTAATATTATGCTAAGAAGTTCTTTGCATAATTTTACACTTTTCTTAAAATCCTTTAGCTGTTTTGATTATATTTTAATAATGTTAATAATTTATAAAAACAATTAATAAAGTATAATAAAAAGATATTTAAAATAATTAATAAAAGAATTAAGATCCATTCCTATCTAAAATGAACAGCTAATATATTAATCATCTTTAAAAGAGATGACATTGTAATGTTATGCTAAAAAGTTATTTGCATAATCTTACATTTTTCTTTGAAATCCTTTAGCTGTTTTGATTATATTTTATTAATTCTTTATAATTAATATAAACAATTAATAAAATATAATAAAAAGGCATTTAAAATAATCAATAAAAGAATTAAGATCCATCTCAATCTAAAATGAGAAGCTAATAGTTTATTAATCCTCTTTAAAACCCTTTAGTTGTTGTGATTATATTTAATGAATTGTTTATAATTGATATAAACAATTAATAAAATATAATAAAAAGACATTTAAAATAATTAATAAAAGAATTAAGATCCATCTCAATTTAAAATGAGCAGTTAATAGATTATTAATCATCTTTAAAATCCTTTAGCTGTTTTGATTATATTTTATTAATTGTTTATAATTGATAAAAATAATTAATAAAATATAATCAAAAGACATTCAAAATAATGAATAAAAGAATTAAGATTCATCTCAATTTAAAATGAGCAGTTAATAGATTATTAATCATCTTTAAAATCCTTTAGCTGTTTTGATTATATTTTATTAATTGTTTATAATTGATATAAACAATTAATAAAACATAATAAAAAGACATTTAAAATAATTAATAAAATAATTAAGATCCATCACAATTTAAAATGAGCATTTAATAGTTTATTAATCATATTTAAAAGAGATGAAAATGTCATATTATGCTAAAAATGTCTTTGCATAATTTTGCACTTTTCTTTGAAATCCTTCAGCGGTTTTTATATACCATGGGTGTGTTTATTTATTGCTCTTTTAGATTTAAAAAAAACTATGACATAAAGTTTTACAAAAATAATTTGGAATACATATAAATGATAATCCTCAATAAATTTTCATTTGAATCGAGATGACAAAAAAGTTGTCATATAATCAAAATGCAGCGAAAATAAGCCAATTAAATAATTAAAAAAGAATAAAATATAAAAATTTCAAAATCAAAAGAAAAAACTTAATTTGATGCTCTTTTAATGAAATTGTAGCCAATTACATATTTTTAAGAATGCACATCTTAATCTCATTCATTGATATTATTTTCGATATCGCTGACTTGATTAACAGAAGATAGGTTCCCGAAAAGAGTTTTTTAATTCTACTAATAGCGAAAAATTCCCACATTTGGATGTGAACATAAGTATAGAGGTAAGAGTTAATACATTAAGTCAAGATAAATATATAATGACACTTAATTATTTAATAGATTTTTCATAATTCATATATATAATTTCGGTTAATAAACAAAGATTTTTAAAGCGAAGTAATATGTTTCTGATGTTTTCACAATCCTATTTAAAGTTTTCTATTAGAATATTTCAAAACATATTTTAAAACATTTTATAATTATCAAAAATTCGAATATTTTATGCTTATAATCGGTATATTATAAATATGTTCACGAAATTAATTCCATTCAACGTAAATTTTAAATGAACTTATTCTACATCAACTTTCCTAAAGCAGACGATAATCTCAATTTTAACTCACACACAAAAACAACTTCGAAATAATTCAACAAAACCAATATTCAATACATTTCATATGAATGAATGGCAACCATTGTTTCATTCGAAAACTGATGAAACTTGATAAATTGAAGATACGTTCCAGAAAAAAAAAATTTAATTCTACTAATAGTGAAAAATTCTCACATTTGGATGTGAACATAAATATATAGGTAAGAGTTAATATATTAAGTCAATATATATATATAATGACATTTACTTATTTAATAGATTTTTTTTACTTCATTTATATAATTTCCGTTAATAAACAAAGATTTTTAAAGGAAGAAATATGGTTTCTAACGTTTTCACAACCCCATTTAAAGTCTTATAGAAAAATATTTCAAAACATATTTTAAAACATTTTATAATTATCAAGAATTCGAATATTTTACGCTTTATGATCGGTATATTATAAATATGTTCGCAAAATTAATTCCATTCAACGCACATTTTAAATGAACTTATTCTACATCAACTTTCCTAAAGCAGACGATTATAAATATATTATAAATATGTTCACAAAATTAATTCCATTCAACGAAAATTTTAAATGAACTTATTCTACATCAACTTTCCTAAAGCAGACGATTATAAATATATTATAAATATGTTCGCAAAATTAATTCCATTCAACGAAAATTTTAAATGAGCTTATTCTACATCAACTTTCCTAAGGCAGACGACAATCACAATTTTAACTCACAAAAAAGAAAAAAAACTTCGAAATAGTTCATCAAAAAATATTTAAACAAAACAATTTTCAATACATTTCATATGAATGAATGGCAACCACTGTTTCATTCGCAAAGATAATGGATGTTGTTATTGCCAGAACTGGACAGTTTTCATCCTTTCCTCTTTCAGCAGCACATGCATGCCTTTCGTCAGAATGAACAGCATGCCACTGGATTTTCCCGAAGACGAGGGAACGAACTGCACGCCAACGACTGAACTAGATGACGACATTGGCCCTCTCAGCAACGTCAGGTGATACATTCATTTCGCAGATAATCATTCATATCCATTTGGAATTCCGTGAATTAATTCGAACGGGAAATTCTGTACATTGTTCTGTTGAAGATTCTTTCATTATCTTGGTGATTAAATCAGATTTTGAGAAGGAGTGTAATTTTATTCGGTCCCCTTTTCCAAATTAGCAATAAATTTTTTGAAGTATTCACTTACTATTGTGACCATCTGATTGCAGAATTATAAAATCCCTCTTGTTTTTAATCTATAAATAGAAGTTACAAATAGTTTAGGATATATATAATAATGCTTAGTGCTCTTTAAAATTATAATAACTAAATAGTTTATGTAACTCCTATTTTAATAGCCTCTTTAATCAAAATATTTTAAAGCTTTAAATTTTGATAGCTAAATAATTCACTCATGATATAAAAGCCTTCAGCCACAACGTAATATATATCGCTCTAATTTTCTGTTAGTTCCCGTAAAATTTATTCTTTAGATTAAAATGGAGATTATTATATTGTGATTAATTTTGCACTTTTTGTTTAAGAAAAACATTGTTTGTTTTTTTAAATATGAGTACTGAAAACAGAGTTGTTGAGCATTTAAATATTATGGGTACTAAAGAATATCTTTCTTAATTTATGTAATATCTCAAGAATTTTTCAAAAAAATTTTCTCATAATCATTATGAACAGATCGATTAATTGACAATGTTTAGTTTTAAATGCATCAAAAACTGAGAAAATAAACTGGATCGTGTGCAGTAAGACGTCGAAAACATGTTAAGCCTAACCTTGTCAGCGAGGGGAAAAAAACTATTTAAAAAACAATGTACTTAAAACTATAAACATATACAAAAAATATATAACTGATATAAATATTGTTTAATTACAAAAGCACACAATTAACCTAAAAACAATTTATTTACAATAGGAATCTGAAGTAAAACAAAACAGCAAACCAATTAATCAGAATTAAGTCCGTATCCGTTTAAATACAGTTGTCAATATAATGCGCATACGTACATTTTCAACGCAGTTAAGGTAACGCAAATGCGTGAATTTTCTACGCCAGTTTGGTTAACGCTAAGCAGATTAATTTTTTTTCTTTGTTCTATTTTATTTTAATTCGAAAGTAATGCAGAATGAATATGAAAGGTTTATTAATTAACGATGATTAATTTTAAATGCATCAAACACTAAGAAAATAAGAAAAATAGTTTGAAATAATCGGCCAAAAACATGTTAAGTCAAACCTTGTTAGCGCGGAGGAAAAACTGAAGCCTCATTCATTTGAACTGCGAAATGAAAAGATGTTTTGGCGGGAAAGTTAGTTTTTAATTGTAGAGGATAAAATTCTACATTTTGTAGTAGGCCGAGTAGTGAATCTACACCATTCTCGAATCCACTTGAAGACACACAAAAAATTTCATCAAAATCGGTCCAGCCGTTTGGGAGGAGTTCAGTCACATACACACGCACAGAAGATTTATATATACATAAAGACATATAATATGTATAAGGAAGAGAGAGATAGAGGATATTTTTGAATTCATAAGCCAAACTTTAAAGGAAAACAAAATACAAATAAAAAAGCATTTTTTGTAAAGCAATATTTCGTGGGATATGAAAAGTGTAGGCGGAAAAAACAAAAAATGCCGAGGAAATATTTTTTTAAATAAAAACTTTTTTTAATTAATATTTTTAGAGCAGACGGTATAGATGTTTACAGATGTAGCTTAAATAAACAAGAATTTGCGGAAGAAAAGTAAAGCTGAATGTTTATGCAGCTTTATTTAATCTAAATTATCAAATCGTCTGCAAATCAGTTTTATTGAATTTGAATGGCATTACGCGAGCTTCAAACGATTCTTTGCTGTTAAAGAATGCTTTTATCTGGTGGATTTATGCTCACTGAGAAAGAAGACATTTACCATATTTTCCAGGACTGTTAAATCGTTTTAACCTTCATAATGATCCTCTTAGTCATGAATGTAATAGCATAAATGATATTGAACACATAGCTCTCTCGTGCAAAAAGTATTCATATTATAGAGACAAATTGTGCACACTTCTCCAATTAGATAAACAAGATTTCTCCTTCAAAAATGTTTTCGGTAAAATAACTGCAAACAAGACCAATCTTCAAGTTTCTCTTCAAGCGTTGAAGCATTTCAACATCTACTAATTTTTTTTTTACCACATTAAATCGCTCTGCCTTTTTGTACCTCTTCTTTCCATTTGAACTTCTGGAAATGTTCTAAATCTCATCAGCGGACTCACTGCAGCTTCATTCAACTGATTGAACAGACTTCATTAACTGTAAACCGACTGAAACTTCAATTTGTTTTTGTGCGTGCGCGCTCTCTTGTGTTTAATTTATATTTTGTTCTAAGTATTTGAAACAGGGGATAACAGCCATTGTTGCCTCAAATCCCAACACCTTACTTCTTTCAAATTCGTATTTTAGGAACTTCGAATTGTAACAGAAGAGAGATGTTAAGATTGTATCATGAACGCTTCCTGAATCGAATAAAACTGAATAACAAAATTTTTCCACGTTTACACCGCCAATTTTGATGTAGCGACTCATTTCTTTTCAAGAAATGGATTGTTCGGTCCTAAGCATTTCTTGTTTTTTTTTTTTTCGTCTATACTTTATATTTTCAAACACATACTGTCATACAAAAAGTGCTTCTTTATATGTATTTTACCTACCATTTATGTTTGGTTCATGAATTAAGGGATACCTGTATATAAAGCTTTTTTATCAATTTAGGTAACTCTTTCTACTTAAATTTTAATGTTTGTTTAAAATAACAACAATTTATTCTTATGTGAAAATATATTGTAGCTGTATTGTCAATTTCCTTTCGAGAATTTTAAGTTTTAATTTTATTTTAATTACTAAACTTTCATTTAAAAAATTCCACACATTTGTTACTGTAAAACGAACTTTTTTCATACAATAGAATTTAAGTAACAAGCTAGTCTTTTTCACCAGATTTTAATAACAACTATGAATAAAATCTGTGGATTCTAATCTCAATAAAGCTTGGATTCTAAACTTTCTTCTGTCGTAGATTCGCTGTATTTGCTTTGGGCTCCAGCGCATATCCAAATTTTTGCTCCTTCGGCCGTTACGTGGACACAATGCTTGGAGATCTAGGAGGCGAGAGGATGGTCAAAATGGGCACTGGTGACGAACTTTGTGGTCAAGAACACTCCTTCAATGAATGGGCCCAAGAAGCATTCCAGGTGACATAGTGATATATATAGTTCTATTTTATCATGTCAGAACATGTTGTATTGGGGATGATGTTTTTGGTCTTAAAAAAATCAGTAGACGAAAAATAAAAATTTTATTATCTACAAGAGCATTACAAATTATCAGCTTTCAATAACGTATTGCTATTGCATTTACAATAATTTTGATTTCAAAAAGAATAAGTTAATGACTACAGCAAATAAAACCTAGAAAAACGTCATTTTGAGCACATAATTATATGAAATGAAATAAAAGGAACGTGACATTTTTTAAACCAATATTGACATGGAATCGTGATATTTTTTTAAACAATAAAGGCCAGATAAAGTTTTTTTGGATCGTTTTCAATACTATGTAATGATGTCTCCTAATCTAATTTAACCCTTATTAACTTCACTCTAAAATGGTCTTTTATTTCTTAATCCAATTCCACTTTTAATCATATCATAACATGATGTTATTTTGGGAAAGAGGTTTGTGGCGTCAACAAAAATTCGTAGGCCAAAAATAAAACAATTCGTGTACTAAAAATTGAAATTTTATTATCTGCACGAGCATCTCAAAAAATCAGCTTCTAATAATGCGTTGCCATCGCATTTATATAAGCTCTGATTAAAAAAATGTTTCAGTTTTTTATTAGCTTGGCTACTTTTTATCATGTCAAAATATGATGTTGATTTGGGAATTAGGTTTGAGGCGTCAACAAAAATCCGTAGACGAAAAATAAAAACTTTATTATCTCAAAAAAAAATCAGCTTTTAATAACGGGTTGCCATCGAATTTACAAAAGCCCTGATTTAAAAATAATAATTTAATGACTACAGTAAATAAAACCTAGAAAAATGTCATTTTGAGCTCGTGATTATATGAAAGGAAATAAATAGGAAATGTGACATTTTTTCAAACAGTAAATGCGATACAAAGTTTTTTTTTTTTAATCTTTGGCAATACTAAAGTGACTCATTCGATGAAACCATTAAAATGAATAAAAATATAATTCAACTCGCACGAGCACGTGGTGCTTGGCCGTTCAAGAAATGATGTTCTGATATAATACATTGAAATATGCATGGCAGATTTCATTTTAATCTTTATTTTAGTTTGTGGTTTATCAAAGGAAAGATCAAAAGTAAAAAACATCTCAGTTATAGAAGAATATTTAATATTTTTGATGGCAAAAGATTTAAGAAATGTTGATTGACAAATTTATTCTAAATGGAAATAAATCTAAGTGTAGGTAGCTACATTTTTTTGGCAACAGACAATTAAACATTTAAATTCATTTGTACTGGCAAATACGTCCTTTTTTTCTCATAAAAAGTGCATTATTCTCGAAGATTGAATTTCATCACTCTTCGCAGGTGGCATGTGACGTCTTCTGTGTTGGGGACGACATTAATCTCAGTGACCTCCGAGCAACCTTACACTCGGACACCACGTGGTCACCGGAGAAAGTACGCTTGGCAGATGTCCAGGAACCAGCCGATATTTGCTCAGGTAAAAAAATTGGTTAATTTAAAAATATATTAATATTGCAGCTTCTTTTTTTTTTCATGCCATGCTTCATTTTTTCTAATTCTTTAGTTTTTTTAGTATAACAACATTCATTTGGATAAATATATATCGTTTTAAATAAAACACCAAGAAAAAAAACTAAGTTTATTCTCAGTCTTTACGGTTGTTCAAAGTAATCAACTATTTGGTTTTATTTTAAAACCGGCTGAATTGTTCTCTCCGAAACCTTCGCGCCTACACTCAAATAAAAGTGTTATCCAGAGAAAGCATTACATAACATAGGTGTTGTAGCGTCATGGACCGGGGTTACTGGTGAGTTGCACTGAAAACAAACTCAGGTCTTTGAGAAATAAAAATATATTTATTTCCAGCTATAATACATATATATTTCGCACAGATACACCTTCTTGATTAAATATGTGACGAACACATAGGTAATTCAGTTCAGAGTTCCACTAGGCAAAGGTGCTGTGTTTCAGATAAGTAAGGAATCTCTCTCGAAGTTGAAGAGATATGACGGAGTTCTGGAAACTCCCGCAAGATTCAGCCTAGGTTCGGGATTATCCGCTCGTCGATTAACCTGCTGGGATTTCCGGAGACGTATGGTAATGAACTGGCTGGAAGAGCAACTCAGAAGACAAGCTGTTCAACTAATTGGAGGTCTCCCAAAGCTCGGACGAGCTTTCGCACTTCAGACGGGACGCACGGTGGTCCAAATGCTCTGATGAACTTCATGTGGGCTCAACTACAGGGCTCGACTACCTATGTTACACTCCTAATTCTCTCCTGAGAATTTTACACAGAATTCCAAGCTGAATTCTAGCTCCAATCATTAGCTCTCGCTTCGTCCATCAGCTTCCTTCTTTTTTTTCATCTCTTTCATCCCCCTTTTATTTGGGTCTCAGTGGCCGGTCTTCGGTGACAAATGTCCAATCAGGATAGTTCCCAACTTCCATTGGATCATATGACCTAAATTATCTTTCCAATCACATGAGAGGGAAAAGCATCGATTAGCAAAGAGATGGGTGGTCTCCTTCTTGGCTGGGGCATTCTTTTACCGAAGAAAGAAACGCCATCTGCCGCCGGTCCCCATTGTGCCGGTTTGAAAGGTGGGAGTCTCTTATCTATTGACAGGGACACACCTGGTTCCTTTCCCCGATGTTTGTTCCAAACACAAGTCCATTTCATTGGAGACCTCACAAATCGCCCCAGACACATCTGGAATAATCTAGACTGCTGTACTTCGCTTTGAGTACCAAATATCTGCATTTTTTGCATTTTACAAATTTATCCGCTATCGGTAACTTCTCCGCTACAAAGGGTTATTTTTTCTTGGGAACTTAGTTTGGTATATTCTTATCCGTCGCTTATCTGAAGTCGTCACAGTATACAATAGCTACGAAATATTGACATTAGGAGAAAATTTAGAATTTTTACTGAATCTGTTTGGCGAGTTATTAGGCGATTAATCCATGGTATCCGATTAAAAGTATCCGAAAATCAAATGTGTGTTTAGACACGTTTTTATCATCCAATTGCGAAAAAAATTGATATAAAATTACAATACAAAATTTGATATAATTTAGTCGCTGCCTCTTTGAATTATAACGTTTAAGTACCTCTGAAGCAAGTAATATATATATAAAAAATTTTAATGAATTCCTACTTTGAATATTAGGAAAAATTTAGGAAGTTAAGAAATGTTTTATTTTAGTTACTTTTTATTAAATAATTACAATTGTGGTTCTCTTTGGTTCTCTTTACAAGAGAACCAAAGAGAACCACAATTGTAATTATGTGGTTCTCTGTGGTTCTCTTTACAAGAGAAAGAGGGATTCAGTAGCTTCTGAGGGTATGGACCCCTGAGCACCCGAATAACGATTACCTTCGACTCAGTACCCCCAGTGCTATAACTCTCGACCTGGAGAATTTTGCGACCAGGTTCGAACTCGCAGCACAAGGGATGCGAATCCAACGCCCTACCAAACAGGCTATCCCGACCTATCAATTACAACTACTATTAAAGGCGACAAAATTAGTTTTTAAATAATTAATAGAAAATTAATGAATTAATATTTGAAAAACATTAATTGTCATCCATTACAAGTTTTTAAAAAATTTACTTGAACTCGATTGGATGAATGAACAGTATTTTATTAACGAGAGAAAATGCGAATTATATATATTGTTCTTGCTACTTATGGCATTTGCCATGGATAAGCCCCCTGCTGATATAGCAGCAGATTTAAGCCGAAAGGAACGTCTCTTGTTTTTTGACGCAGCGCTAATTAGAGCCAAGAGTAAGTACGACTTAGCTACACACTCACCACATTTGCTTGCGCAGTCCCTTATAACAAGTGGGCACAGTCACGCATCTCACAGATAGCACACAGAAGAGCAACCATGCCTGAACCGGGACTGCCAGAATTTGAGGAAGACGCGCTACCTCTGTACCAGAAAGCTGTGTGTGTGTGTGTGTGTGTGAGAGAGAGAGAGAGAGAGAGAGAGAGCGCTAATAATAGGAATTGAAAAAAGCTAAAGAATCTGGATAAAAACATGCACTCGAGTTTACAGGCTTATTAAGTGAATTTATTTCGAAAGTGGCAATGGTTCATATTCAATAAGTTGATACCATATATAGATTGAACTACTTTGCATAATTAATGTTGAGGTAGAAGAAACAATAAGTTAATGTAATATCACGCATTTTTCAGGTATAAGTAAAGGTACTAACAGGAAAGTTGTGTCTTGCATTCTAAGAGAACGCACAGTTCTTCAATCCGAAGAAGACAGGTAAGATATATTAAAAAAATTATGCATCAATTACACATTTATATCTTCCTGTGCCTAATGTTTCCGGATTTTTATTAGCTTGGCTTCTTTTTATCATGTCAGAACATGATTTTGATTTGGAAATGAGGCTTATGACGTCAACGAAACTCCATAGGCGAAAAATTGAAATTTTATTATCTGCACGAGCATCTCAAAAAATCAGCTTTTAATAACGCGTTGCCATTGCATTTACAAAAGTTCTGATTTTAAAAAAATAAGTGAATGACTAAAATAATTAAAAACAAGAAACATGTCATTTCGAGCACGTGATTATATGAAATGAAATAAACAGGAAATGGGATATTTTTTTTAACAATCAATGCGAGACAAAAGTGTTTTTGGATCGTTTGCAGTACTAAAGTGACTCATTCGATGAAACGATTAAATTGAATAAAAATACAATTTAACTCGCACGAGCAAATGGTGGTCGGCCGTTCAAGAAATGATGTTCTGACATGATACATTGAAATATGCATAGCAGATTTCATTTCAATCTTTTATATTTATAAATTCTAAAAAATTAAGTTCTAAAATATTTTGCAATTGGTGTTCTCAATAAAATGCGCTAGTTTAATGTTTTTAGAATCGAATTATTCGCTAACCGTGTATTGCGATTAAGGATTTCAAATAAAATCTTCAATCTGATAACGAATTCAATGGGAAAAGAAATCACATGAGAATTATAATAAAAAAGAGAAATATACAGAAAGAGCAAAATTATAATTAATACGAAGAAGTAAAATGCAATAGAAATTCTTCTATTTACATATTGCTAAAGAAAGTGAGTTAGTTTTTAATTTTAAAAAATCTGAATATCGAAAGTGAAATCGATAACACTTCAGGTGCTGAAAACAATACAAAAATGTAATATCCTCACTGTGAATAGCATGAGAATGAAACTTTATAAAAAACTCACAAATATTAGAATACAATGGGAGTGCAAATAAAATCTCTATTTCTTTACCAGATATGTAATAATACCTCTTACATTTGAAATTCTTGATTCCAAATCTCCAATTTTTTTATTTAAAAAAATATTTTTTATTCATTAATAAATCTTGTAACTGTTTCTTTTTAATGTTTGTATGACAATTCTTCTTTATCCTTTAATTGAAAAAATTTCAATGAATAGAAAAATATTAATTGCTAATTTAGCATAAAAATTATTTACTTAAATGTATTGACATGTGAGAACATGATGTTGTTTCGGTTAGAAGGTTTTGGTCCCTCCAAAATTTGAGCACAAGAAATATTCGTTTTTTCATTGGCAGATAGCGAGTCACCTGACCCATGACATTTGAGGTTTGTTTTGCCAGTATTGTTTGAGATATTTAATTAAAGTTACTGTCAATTGCTTTTTGTTTGCCGTTTCTATGAAATGGCGTCATCTTCCAGTTTGTTTATGATTTCTTACTTTTAAATAATTAATCTCGCGCTCAGATTATCGGTGTGTGTTTTAGGAGGGGGAGGGGATTCTCTTTCAGTTTTAACTATCGCACTTTTGTAAAATGCGACATATATTTATTCTTTAATGATATTATACGCGCATTCTTACTAATTTATTTCTGAAAATACTGTAAATATTAGAATATAATTTTAATATTAATATGGATTACATTCATTGAATTTTACCACATATACAATAGTTTCCAGTAATAGTGAATTTTTCGTCGAAATTGCTGGTTTATTTAACCTTAAAAACGGTCAAGTTCCAAAACTTTGTTCGCCAGCTTAGAAGAATTGAAAATGAAAGTTTAAAAAAAATTATCATTAGAGAGAGAGAGAAGTCTCCTAATTTTTTTCGGTTTAGATTATCTCAGTTTATTTGGAATAACGAGAATTATTAAACCAATGGAATATAAAAAAATTTGAAAAAAAAATTCTATATCTTATATTTCATATTTTTCTTTATTTCCAATAAGTTTGTATTAGCAAACAGTAATGCAGTGTAGAATGTATTGGAAATGTCTTCCGATACAGCTATTATAACGTGTTAAATGAAATGAAAATTTATTAAGATTCATTCAACATGATAAGTATAATAATATAGATATTTATTCATCTTGAATTGTACAATCATATGTACAATGACAGCTAAGAAATTGTGAAAAATACTAATACGTTATATCAGTTTTTCGTGCTTTTATTTTCGATTTTACGATTAATAATAAAATCATGTTTTTTCCTTTCTTTTTGCAAGCCGTCAGACACTCATGATAGTCATGGAAAAACCAGAAAGCGACTGCATCAAATATTTTCCAGGAGATCACATCGGAATCTACCCAGCCAATAGACAAGAAATTGTAGACGGCATTTTGGCTCGAATGAGTTGCACGTGTCCCGAGCCAGACAAACCATTTCAGTTACAACTGAGAAAGACGGTACAAACAATAGAAGGTAACATTTTTATTAACATTTCCATAATTGCTACCCTTTATTGATAGAAGTTAACTAATTATCTTTAATTATACGCCCAATATGATCCTTGCTTTCGTTGAGAAGCTTCACTACTGGAAGGTCTTTTGGCGATAAAAGTGATTGCCAAGCCAACGCCATGATAAATCTTCTGATCCTATTGGTTACCGGCATTGATTCCGAGTTTATTTAAAATCGTTAATCAATGCAATGTATAAAAACTCCCAATTATATTGAGACATGGAGATTAAGAACATCACATTCTTGAAAATTCAGCAAATTATTATTATCATGTCAGAGCAAGATGTTGCTTTTGGGATGAGGTTTGTGGTGTCCACGAAATTCCGTGGGCGAAAAATAAAAGTTTTATTATCCGCAAAAGTATCTCAAAAAATCAGCTTTTAATAGCGTGTTGCCAAAGCATTTACAAAAGCTCTGATTTAAAAAAAATAAGTTAATGATGACAGCAAATAAAACCTAGAAAAATGTCATCTTGAGCGCGTGATTATATGAAATGAAATAAATAAATAGGAAATGGGATATTTCTTTTAAGAATAAACGCAAGACAAAGTTTTTTTTGGATCTTTTGAAATACCAAAGTGACTCATTCGATGGAACAATTAAAATGAATAAAAATATAATTTAACTTGCACGAGCACGTGGTGCTTGGCTGTTCAAGAAATGTTCTGACATGATACATTGAAATATGCATAGCAGATTTCATTTTAATCTATTTTTTAGTTCAATTTGTTTATTATTTATTAGCAATTTATTTTTTAGTATTTAGTTATTATATTTGTTCTAAACATATTATGACGATTTTAAATGAACATTTTTTTATGCTTGCGTGTTATCGGTGCCATATAATCAAGAGCAAATAAACATTTTTTATGCGTGCGTGCTATCGATTCCATATAATCAAGACCAAATAAACATTATTTTATGGGTGCGTGCTATCGATGCCATATAATCAAGAGCAAATTAACATTTTTTTTATGCTTGCATGTTATCGGTGCCATATAATCTTATACTATAATACGAGGAATGTTTGTCAAGTCGAAAATCGCCCCAGAATTAATAAACTCCGGTAAACTTGGGGGTCTGGGGTTTTTGGCCACGAGGAATCGATTGGCGCCGGTTTTGAAGCGCTACGGTTGAGCAGTTCGGAGTTACAGATAGGATATTTTCAAACTTTATTAGTTCGCCATAATGGCTACTTAAATTTTCAAGTGGTAACGTGCTGCCATCTATAGCCAATATGCCATCTATATCAATATTCATATATATATATTTTCATTTCATGCAGAAACGTGATGAAAATTGCATTTTTAAATGTTTAATGCGCAATAATAATTTATTTTTTTAAATTTGAGTTTTTGTCAATCTGATGGCAACATATTAATAAGATAAATTTTCCCCTTTTACTCGTAACGCATGCTTGGAGCTTAAGTTTTAATTTTATCTTATACTATAATACGAGGAATGGTTGCCAAGTCGAAAATCGCCCCATATTTCCGACATTTCAACATTCATCAGAAAGAAATAAGGATAACTTTGATATTTTTACTAAATTTTCTTTTAAAAAAGTACGATTCTAATTCCACTGCTTTTTATTAAGGGAAATTTGTTAATGAAATTTTGAATTTAGCGCTCGTTCGTTTACTAAAAAGATTCGTTCTTTTTGATTCGTTCAAAATTCCAATTTCCAAATATTCAGATTTCCCAAAAAGCATTTAAGGGACTGATTTCGATTTCAAATCACCGTCAACAAAGTTCGACATTTCAACATTCATCAGATTTCAAGCCACATTTTCAACATGCAGAACGCACCTCTACATGAAATTCTTCAAGGAACCGGAATTTTGGAACAACAAGCGATCAACTCACTTCTACCCGCAAATGGACAACTAGAAGATACCGTCATTGTCAGAATGCTTCCCCATTACAAATTACCTGTTTTCTCCGAGCGGAGCTCGGTCACCCGCAGGTCAAGAGCAAATAAACATTTTTTTATGCTTGCATGTTATCGATGCCTTCTAATCAACAGCAAATTAACATTTTTTTATGCGTGCTTGCGTGCTATCGATGCCATATTATCAAGATAAAATTTAAAAATGAGAAAATAGAGAATCAAGTTTCAAACCTAATTATGGAATGATGCATCAGATTAAAATTTCGAATTTATTTTATTTTACCTAAAAACTACTAACAAAGGTTCTTATAATTTTTTTAATTCCTACTATTAATTAACATTCTCCTTATATATATTTATATATCTTGTTCAAATTTTCAATCTTTAATAAAATACTTTCTATTCATCCAATCAAGTTCAATTTTTTTTAAACCTGTAATGGATGACACTCGATGTTAATACTTAATATTAATAATGGTATATTCGATGTGTTTTTTTCGAATATTAATTCATTAATTAAATTTAATTCGGTTTTAATACTTTAAATAGAGTTTTAGAAGTACGTATTAAAATTGAAACCAACAAGCAGTAGCTCAATCGGTAAAATGCGAAGATTTCAGTACTTTTCACGTGAAGTTGAAGAATGACAGTTTAATTCTTGCGAAAATCAATAATTTTTTAATAAATTATTTAATAAAAAGTAATTAAAATAAAAAATTTCTTCAATAACCAAAGGAGGAATAGATTTTTTTAAAAACATTATAGTTTGTTATAAGAGTAAAACAAAAAAAGTGATTCCTATTTATAATAAACAATAGTTAAACAATGAAAGTTGTTACACAATGCTTCATTGTCCCACAGGCCCAAGCCACCGATGGTATCCCCACGAAAGGATCCCTCCTTTGACCATGCGCATTGCCTTGACCCGATACCTGGACATCACCACTCCTCCGGGACAACAGTTTCTCCGGATTCTGGCAACAATGGCGGAAGACGAAGGGGATCAAAGGAAGATCAAACTTTTAGCCACGGTAGGAGCAAAACACTCCTCCAATTTGGGGGGAGGGACAAAAAAAACAATTTTTGTATTCAACTCAATTTGTTTTAAATTTCAGAAGAGGAAAAAAATGCAAATTTTGGTACTTGCGTATTAACCGCAATCCAGTGATTAATCGGTATAAATATCGCAAAACATATCAGGTTAATCTCAGCTGAACTAGATTAAATTCGTCTGTGGATAGATTAATACCCAAATATCTAAATTTCAAATTTACTTAGTAATTTGTTAAATGACTAAAGATGATACTTTCAATTGAATGTCTGCCTGGAATAATGACAAAGAATTCGCTCAAAATACATAACCAAAATTCCAATCTCATTGGCATGTCATTCTTTTATGAAATTTCAAATCGTTCATCTAATGAGAGAAATCAAGCCGCAACATTTTCTTATGTTTAATTTTTCGAATGATGATGATGACGTGTCCGCTGTACAACGGAAAGAGAAGTGCAGTAGCTTCTGAGGTACGGATCCCTGAGCACCCGAGAGCAGAAGACTGTCTTCTAGCTCATATGAGGATGACACACGCACACACACACTTGCATAGCCCCTTTTTACAGGGGAGAGGGGGCACATTCACACAAAAAGATAGTACACAGAAAAACAACCATACTCTAACCGGGACGCCCAGATCACAAGGAAGACGCGGTACCTCAGTGCCAAGACGCCGGCCCAGAGGTCCCGTTTTTTCGAATAACAAAGTAGATGACGCCTATTAATGCTCATAGATACGTTAATCTAAGACGCTAGAAAGCGTTCCCAAAGATAAATGTAATATGAGAACAAATAGCAGAAATTGGTTTTTCACAATAAACGATGAGCGAATTTACTATACTGTGAACCTGGAAAATAATGTATTAATTTTTGTTGTTGTTACTTATGGCACTTGCCACGGACAAGCATCAGCAGAATTCAAGCCAGAGATATACGTCTCGTTTTACGAGTAGCGCCATCTAGGGCCAAGAGTACGATTTAGCTACACACACGTCACAACCCTTTTTAGGGGACGGACTTCATTCATGCAAATTCATTCACTCATCTCAGATGGTCATTTAGACCTGGAACAGAGAACGATCCCTTCTGACTCAGTACCCCCAGTGGTATTACTCTCGACATGAAGGACTTTGGAACTACGACAGATTAACGAGAGCCAGTCTCCACACACTCGGGAAATCTCTTGGCCGATGAGTTTCGAACTCTTAACCTAATTAGTACGAGTCCAACGCTCTACCAACCAGACCATCCCGGCCCCATTATATTTTGTAAATATGTCTACATATTTTTCCTTCAAGCATATTTTTAATAAATATAAAACAGTAATTTGAAATTAGCTACTAACGCCTATCATTCACAAGAATGAAATTATTATAATTTCTATGTCCCTCCTTTACTTATTTATTCTTAATAGTCAATACGCTTTTATATCAGATTAATCGTCTTTAGAAATCAGGTGACTCAAATATTGGTTATGTTTAATTTCTATTAAATATCTTATGCATATTGTGATAGTTAGTTTTTTTTCCAAAATATTTTCTGATTCACACATTTAAACTTTTATTTTAGTAGCCTTGCACATATTCTTTTAACTGCTTACATGAATATTAAAAAATATATCTTAATATATTAAGATATATTTCTTAATCTTGATTCCCAGTGGAATCAAGTCAAGGACAAATCAGTAGTGTATAAACCGTCTTCGCAATTTAACTTCCGACCTGGAAATATGCCTTCTTATTTAATTTTTTATTTTATTAAAAAACATAATCTTACAGTTTGCAAGATATATTTCTTAATATCTCAAAATTTCTTATTTACAGATTTCACAAAAATAATGATGGCATTATAAAATTAATTTTAATTTGAACGAAATATATGAAAAAAAAATCTTCATTTTTTTAATTTTGATAAATACGTAATTAAATATTTCTTTTAACAAAAAAAATTGTTTGAATTTCATGATAACGTAGATTCCTTTAAATAATAAACTAAAGTATCCTTATAGATTTTTTTTTATTTTTTTACTTAAGGAAAATTGGACAATACATATATTACTAAAAAGATTTTTCTTTTCCTTTTTGCATTTTTATGTACTGTATAATGATTATTTGCGCGATAATATTTTTAAAAGCCATTGTAAAAAAAAAGCCAAAATTCTGCTTAAGTTATGATAGTTAAAAATTCAAAATAATAGCTCTTAGATGTATTTAAAACCCCTTCCATCCAATATATATTTGTAATTGTACCGAAATTTTTCGTAGTTCTGGGTCTTACTCGTAGGGTATTTTCAGACATAATCATTAAATATTATTTTAAAAACCTTGTTTCAAAAAAACACAGAATAACCTTGATAGTGAGATGCTAAAAATGATAAACTAATTCACAATGTAAAATTCCCCCAAAAAATAACTTATTGATAAATTATACATGCTTTAAAATATGCTCTTTTTAGTATGGTAATAAGCAAAATCGAGACTTAACAATTCAATATTACTTATGAACCTTACCTGACTTAAATGGAGTAATCTCGATGGAAACATTAAATCGATATATTAGAAACAAGGTTATTAAAACAGAAATCTCAGAAACTTTCAAATACGTCAGAGAGCGAAACCATTTAAAATTCTTTTTGTGAAAATAATGAATGATAAAAGTTCGATACACGAATGAGATTAAATACAGGTTTGTTACTCGCATATTGATTTTCTAATAACAGATTTTCTATCTTGTACATTTTTCAAATCCAACTATTAGTTCACATTCTCCCTTCGAATTTGCAATCATTAATAAAATACTTTTTATTCAGTCAATCAAGTTCAAGTAAATTTTTTAAACTTTGTAGTAGATGACATTCGATGTTGATTCAGTTTTTTTCGAATATAAATTCATTTATATGTTTATTAATTTAATAAAAACTAATTTTCGCCTTTATAGTAGTTGCAGTTGTTAGGTGGGGATAACCTGGTTGGTAGGGCGTTGGATTCGCATCCCTTGTGCTGCGAGTTCGAACCTGGCCACAAAGTTCTCCATGTCGGGAGTTATACCACTGGGGGTACTGAGTCAAAGGTTGTCGTTATTCGGAGCGCTCAGGGGTTCATACCCTCAGAAGCAACAGCACCCCTCCTTCCGTTGTAAAACGGAACACGAGGACAACCACAATTGTAATTATTTAATAAAAAGTAATTAAAATAAAACATTTCCAAAAAATTTCCTAATATTCAAAGTAGGTATTTATTATTATTATTTTTTAAGTTTTTTATATTACTTGTTTTAGAGGCATTTAAATGCGATAATTCAAAGACGCAGCGACTAAATTATATCAAATTTTGTATTGCAATTTTGTGCCAATTTTTTTCTTAATTGGATGGTAAAAACATGTCTAAAGACGCATTTGATTTTTGGATACTTTTAATTGGATACCAGGGATTAATCGCCAAAGAACTCGCCAAACAGATTCACTAAAAATTCTAAATTTACGCCTAAGATGTAACTATTGTACACAAATGCTATTGTACACCAATGCTATTTTATTAATTAGTTAAAATCTAATTTTCTCGCCTTTATAGTAGTTGCAGTTGTTAGGTGGGGATAACCTGGTTGGTAGGGCGTTGGATTCGCATCCCTTGTGCTGCGAGTTCGAACCTGGTCGCAAAGTTCTCCATGTTAAGAGTTATAGCACTGGGGGTACTGAGTCAAAGGGGACCGTTATTCAGGTGATTAGTCCTTACTCTCAGAAGCTACTGCACCCCTCTTTCTCTTGTAAAGCGGAACACTTGAACAGCAGTTGTAATTATTTAATTAAAAGTAATTAAAACAAAAAAATCCTAACTTCCTACATTTTTCCTAATATCAATAGTAGGAATTGATTTTAAAAAATTGATATTTATATTACTTGTTAATGTACTCATTCTTCATAAATTTTTTTAAAAAAATAAGCTTTTTCACTTTAGAAATGCGAAGAACGGCATAAATTTCCCATTAGCAAAAAAATAATTATAGGAGATTTATGCGATTCTTTGTAATTTATTGGGGAGAATTCAGTAATTCTTAACAGATATTTTCAATCATCGCAGGATTCCATTCGGTACGAAGACTGGAAGTCCCATCTGTATCCAAATCTTCTAGAAGTTTTGGAATACTTCCCCTCGGTGAACCCCACCCCCGGATTCCTCCTCACGCACCTCACGCCGCTCCAGCCACGATTCTACAGTGTCAGTTCCTCGCCGGAGTTCCACCCTGGTCACATACATCTGACGGTGGCTGTGGTCATCTACAAGACTCAAAGTAAGAAAAAAACAATATTTCTTCGCATAAAAAGCATTTACACAAAAAAAGTGTAGAAAGAAATGCATTAGTAGGAAATGCTATGCTAATATGATAACAAGGTTTCCGGTTTCTTTTATTGTAACTAGCCATAAACCTAAACTTGAACCGATTGAAGGTCGCTATACGAACCTGCGACGCTAGGGAAAGTAACCGAGTAACATGACCATAATACAAAAGTCGACTTTGATATCGTAGATGTTATCTGGCTTATGAAGCTACCGCCACAGTACTCCCCCACTAATTAATATTAAGTTATTAATTATTAATATTAAATTATTAATTTAATATTAATTAATATTAAATTAATAATATTAGATTATTAAAATACATATTATTTTAATGTTTGAAGAAATATTTTCATATAAGATATCAGGTAAAATTTGAATATTCTTACTTAAAACTGTATAGTTGTGATTTGCTTTTACGCAAAACATTTAATTTAAAATTAAAATTAATATTGAGAAAATAAGATGATTAACTACATACCTGCATTCTTTCAGATAACGCTCAACATTATGGAGTTTGCTCAAATTATTTGGCATCACTTCCTATAGGATCAGAAATCGCCTGCTTCGTTCGGAGGTCAGCCGATACTTTATTTTTAATTTAATTTTCAACATTTATTAGTTTTTATCTGTGTTTTTCTACATTATTGTTAAATCTAAGATAAAGCAAATTTTATATACAAGTGAATGTCGTCTGTTTTTTTATTAGAAAAAAAAAGATATTTTCATGAAATATTAGCCAGAGAATACAATTTTTAAAATGTTTATCTTCAGTCAATAATAACTAAAACAACCTGAAAGGAAAGTACAAAGTCAGTTTACAAAGACTAATACGATCCGAATGAAAAACAAATGAGTCAACAATGATTAAGATACAAATTTAAGACTAAATGTACAGATACAAATTAAAAGCTACGGCACAGGTACAAATTTAAGACTAATGCAGGTACAAATTAAGATGGGAAACCATATGAAAATGGTATTTCTAAAAAATAAAGAAATCTGAATTTCAAGAAGAATGTAACAATAATTTAAATTGAAAAATATTTTGAAGATTTTTTTATTATAGACACCATTTAAGAATAAACGTTAGATATGTATTTTATTAAGATGAGTCATAAATTTATATTTTTATGAAAATGAAAAGATATATATACAAAAAAACTTTCCAATATTTAAAGCAACATTAAATCTTTAAATGAATTCAAAGAACCTTTTTATTTTCATTTTAAAATGAAATTAAGTATGTATCGCTGTCCGAACTTTCAAATGCATGAAATTTGATACAGAAAAATGCAAAACGCAAACGATTTGAAAGAAATAACTTTTCTCCTTTTTTCCATGCCTTACATGAAAATAATATAAAAATTGTCACCTTTTTATAGCATTTTAAATAAGAGAAATACAATATTATATTTTTTTAATAATTTTTAAAGTAAGAAGTTGTCTATTAAATGTCCAAACTAAATGATTTATAAACAATGAATAATCAGAAAATAGCTATTATTTATAGATCATGCATTACTACCAGCTTTATAACTTCTAGCGCTCCTAATTTCCGCCTGCCGGACAACCCCCACGTCCCGATAATAATGGTCGGTCCGGGCACTGGAATCGCTCCTTTCCGAAGCTTCTGGCAAAAAAGATACCTGGACATACAGACGACCGCTAAAGGTAACCTGAATGATTACATATGATAAATCGTTTTTCTTGCAGAGTCACTGACCATCACTCATATTCATCTATTCACGGGCATTGTAAAATAACGCCAGCAGTGGTTCTTACATCACCAAATCTATGAATCCACCAACGGCAAAGTGACAGTGAGAAGCAGAAAAGGGACAGATAATGGGTCAAAAAATAATATAACCCATTCACCTTTGTTGAGTCGATGAAGCCTGTTCTAGGTGCATCTTCATTCTCTTTGTAACTATGAAAGGTGGTCCGACAGTAGTACCGAATGGATCGATTGTACTTTTAAAAATGCATACAGGGACTCAACATTAAAACAATTTCCAAGCAACTGTAAAGAAATCTTAAACCTTCCCATATTAACAATATTAAGAGATGTTGCTGCTTGTGTTGCAACTATGTATTAGAGAAACATAATATTGTTACAAACCTGTAATTTTGCTTCCCAGGACGAAGAGTGCCATCGTAAGAAAAAAATGTTTTACGATTAGCCCTGTTGCGTACTACATCAGTGATCTGAGAGCTTGGCGACAAAGTGGATATTGCTGAAAACTTCAAGATTTTTCACGATCCGTCAAATCGAAACACAGAAGCGCCCTAATTGGCCTAGAAGATTCTTGGACCGCCACCTGAGAGCTATAAAAAACCAACAGTCTCAGGCTGCAGAGGTGAAATTGATAACGCCGCAGTAAAAAGCATTCCTAGGTATACAACCAACCCTAAAATCAGGCATCCAAGAAATGATCTGCTCTAAATTTAGGATTAATTCTAATATTTAACTCCAAAGCTATCATGTCTTAACACATCAGTAATTCATCAGCTCCAAAATAAAATCGGTCCCTTATGATGCACAACTCAACGCCCCTCGCCCCTCAATAGCCAATCAGAACGTGTTCTGACTCGCGCCCCCTCACTCACCCCTACTAACAGCTAAAGCAACTTATGCGGTCCCAGCAATCCACTTTGAAGATGACCACTGTCGATAACTGAAAGCAAGGACAAAGCGCTCCAGTAAGTACCGGGGATAAGCCCCTGCCGGGGCTAGGTGCCCCGTAAACCCAATCACTAGCTGCAGAGGTGAATTGAATTTAGCCAGAAGTAGAGTTGAAGTAGAAGACAAGTAACAAATCTTGAGAGGATAGTGAAGTGGAGTGCCAGTGTTGTGTGGAATTCAAGCAAGTGCTGAACTGTTGTATGACAAATCCAACTTGTCTTGAAGCAGCGACGTATAGTGTGTGAAGTTGACAGTCGTATGGTAGTGAATCGGCAGCTAAAGCGAGGAGACAGTGATAACTTCAGCCGTTTGGAGAGACCATAGAGCGAAACTCCGAGTATCCTCTCTTTAGCTGGATTCTGTCCGGCCGCTTTGAATGCTGTGGTCGATTACTACTTGTGGGCTACTGTCTGCAGTAGTGTGCTGTCATATGTTCGTCTAGACTGTATATATTTTAGTCTGCGTATTCGTCGTCTTTGTGTTGGTAAGCCCTTGTAAATAAACGCCGTTGCTATTTTCTACCGAGGCCTGCTGATGGTGTCTTCACTCCATACACCCACAATAAACCTACCCTATGATACGTAACCATATTTTTCATGGGATAAGATTTGTTTTTTAAATGCAAAATTTAGGGAACAATATAAGCATATTTATTTAAAAATACAAATGTAAGAGATATAATAATATATTTACAAGTTCATTTAATTTGTCTTTCTCAATATGAAAGGGATTATGAAAAAATTATATCTTGCTTAATATGACGCTTTCCCAGATGGAGATGTGAAGAAGCCATTTGGTAACATGACCCTTCTGATTGGTTGCCGCTACCCAAAAGTGGAACTGTACCGGGAAGAAACGCAACACATGAAACAGATGGGAGTTTTGACCCAAGTCTATTCTGCTTATTCCCGCCTACCAGGAAAGCCAAAAGTAGGTACAAATATTTTTCATTAACATACTTATTGAATTTACAGATACTATACAGTTATAAATGTTTGAGTTGAATTTTATGCCATACATATTGTTTCGTTTTTAGTGTAGCGGTTTCACAAATTTATTTACAACTATTTACAGGATGACTCGATAAAGTAAAACTTTAGATAAACACAATCCAGCAGTCAACAGTCAATTACAGCGTAAATTCAAGCCTTGCGCACAATAAAAACAAACTGCAAAACAGCTATCGTATAGCACAGCAACATTAAGTCACAGCGAGCTCAATAATACAACGTCAGCAGCAAACGTAAACACAGCTCACAAATTATTTAGTCCAGTGAGACGCTTTTTATTTCAGAGCAAACTCTTGACTAACTCACTCACTCACTACGGTGGTTGATTTCTTGGGGAACCTAGCCCCGGCAGGGGCTTATCCCCGGTCATGGCTGTAGTGCTTCCTCGTTGCGATCATTTACTGCCGTGGTCATCTTCGAAGTGGACTGGAAAAATGCTGGAGGAACTTTTATAGTAGCTGTTAGAGAGTAGAGGTGAGTGAGGTGGCGAGAGTCAGGACGGGTTTTGATTGGCTATTTAGGAGTGGTGAGCGTGGAGTTATGCACCTTGTGGGAACTTTAGACTTAGTACTGAAGGAGGGAACTTTATCATCATGAAGTTAAGTTTTAGATATAAGAAGAAAAAAAAATTAAATTAGAATAATTTGGTAATGAAGTAAAGTTAAAGTAAGATATTTCTGGGTCTTCTGATTTTAAGGTTCGGCGTGTATCTGGGGATATTTAGGATGGCTTCGTTTTTACTTTTTTCTAGGTCAACAAAAAAATTTTCCGCAAGTTTTTTAATAAATTTTTTCAGTGGGGGATAATCTAATGCAAGGTACATGTTTTTGCTTGGCATATACCATTGCATTTTGCAGATGTTTCGGAGAAATCTGGTTTGCAGTCTTTCAACTAAGATTAGGTTTGATTTAGGCGCATAACCCCACACTGGGCAAGCATATGTAATTACTGGACGCAAATAGGCGGTGTAAATAAGTATTTTATTTTTCCTAGTCATTTTGGAGCCTCGAGAGATTAAGGGATATAATTTACGAGTTAGGTCTCGAAACTTGTTGATTAGATAATTAAAGTGGGGCTTCCAAGTTAGTTTACTGTCTAAAATGACTCCTAAATACTTACATTCCTCAGACCACGGGATAGTTTGATTTTTAATTTGAAGGGGGCGGAATTTCTTAGCTTTATATCTACTAAAATAAATGGCTTCAGTTTTTGAGGCATTAATTACGATTTTCCATTTGGTGAACCAGTCCTCAAGGGATTTAATATGTCTATTCAGAGCTTTTGTAATGTAATTTGGATTTTTATTGCGCGCTAGTGTTGCAGTATCATCAGCATACATGCATAGTAGGGTATTAAATTGTTTCGGTATGTCATTTATAAAAATAGAAAAAAGAACTGGTCCCAGCTTAGATCCTTGAGGAACACCTGCTAGAATCGGTTTGATAACTGAAAAAACATTGTTCAGTTTGATCCTGAAGGATCTGTTGCTGAGGTATGAAATTAAAATTTTGATTAGGTGCGGGGGTGTATTGTAATTTATTAATTTGTAAATAAGGCCTTCGAGCCAAACTCTGTCAAAAGCTTTCTGGATATCGAGAAAAACTGCTGCAGTGTATTGTTTGTTGGAAAAACCTTCTTCGATGAATTCGGTCACCCTGAGCAGTTGGTGAGTGGTAGAGAGAGCATGACGAAAACCAAACTGTTCTGGGATTAAAATATTGTTTTTATTAAGGTGGTGATTTAATCTAGTTAATATTACGTGTTCAGCGATTTTACTGATAGTGGGGAGAAGCGAGATGGGGCGATAGCTACTGGGATCAGTTGGATCCTTACCAGGTTTAATGATTGGGATTACTGCAGCAGTTTTCCAGGAACTTGGAAAGAATCCTAATTTAAGCATATTATTAATAATATTGGCTAGAAAGTTAACATAATTATCAGGTAAATTTTTAATCATCTGGTTACTAATATTGTCTATTCCAGATGCTTTTTTAATATTTAGATTTTTAATATAATCTTTTAGTTCGTTAAAATTAGTGGGGGAGTAGTCGTTAAAATTGGGGGGGAGGGAGTCTTGAAAGCTTTTGACTGTGTTATTTACAAGGTGCTCTGTTGTGGGATCATGAGTGTCATTAGGTTTAAATTGATTCTCAAGGCTTTCCGCCAGGCAGTTTGCTTTGTCATTATCGTTAATTGCAATACTAGTTTGGCCATTTAAGGGTGGAATCTTGTGTTGTTTATTTTTGTGCGATTTAACTAATTTCCAAATGGATCCGTCTTCTGCGTTGGAGTTTACGATTTTGTTGACGAATTCATTATTATCGAGTTGTGTGCCTATTTTAGTGATTTCTCTATTTAATCTATTCATGAGTCTCTTGAAAACTGGGTATTCTGAAAAACCTTCCTGGCAATGTTTCTATCTCTTATGAGGGTTCTCATTTTGGGGTCTATATGTTTTTGGTTGGTCATACTGGGAGCTGATGCTTCCATTTTGGCTTTGAGAATTTGAGTTTCTAGATGCTTGACGGAGGCTTCTAATTCGCTGGTAGAGCAGTTTTCTTGGCTAAGCGGAGTTTCTGATTGGCTGAGAAGGTAGTTGAAATTTTTCCAGTTAGTCTTGTATATAGAGGAGTTTATTGGAAGCGAGTATTTGAAGTAAAAATTTAGTAGGATGGGTTGTGATCTGAGTTAAGCTCAGGGATAGATTTAATGTCATAGGGGTAGTGGAAGTTATTGGAAGTTATTTACTATTGTAAGATCTAGGGTGTTAGCGGAGTGGGAACCAAATCTAGTGGGGGAGTTAGGTGCAAGAATTTCGAGACCGGCCTGTTGAACGAAGTGGTAAAGGGAATTGCCTCTTGGACTTTTACATTTACAGCCCCAGCTAACGTGGTGAGCGTTGAAGTCGCTGCAAAAAATTTGAACCGGGCCTAATTGCATTAGAATTTCAAGATCAAAAGTAAAATTAGAACTATCATTGCTTGGGGGGATATACACAGATGTTAAGATTAGAGGTTCCATATTTTTAATATTAATTTTAATCACGCTAGCTTCTACATGTTGTAGGACGGGGGGGGGGACCTCGCTATGAGGTATACCGTTTTTGATTAAAATAGAGGTTCCTCCTCCTGACTGATTAATGCGATAACTATAGTACGAAAAGTAATTAGCCAGGAAGATTTTTCTTTGTGGTCTAAGGTGGGTTTCTTGCAACAATATTATATCGGGATTATACTTATTTACGAAATTACGGAAATCAAACATTTTATTTTTAATGCCATTTGCGTTCCAGCAAATAATACGAAGGCTGTGGCGATTGAATTTTAGGTATTATTTTTGAGCGCCTGATCACTAAAAGCACGGAGGAAAATTGCAAATTTTTCCGCTGGATCTTTTGCATCTTTTAATTTACTTAGTTCAATGAATAGTTTGGGAAATTCTCTAACGAGCTGGTTGAACGCTCTCATTGCGTCAACAACGTTTGCTAGTTCAGTTGGGCTTACTGTTTTAACCTGATCGCGACCGTGGCCGTCATGTGGCGCCAACTCTTGGCTATGGTTTTTGCTGAAGTGGCTCGCCTATGAGATGTTTTTCCTAACAATGGATTGTGATTTCAGGAAATAATTATTTCTGTTTTGTGCTGCTGAGGGTAGTTTTGGAAATTTCGGACAATCTCTATAGGAGGCGATGTGCCCATATTCTAGGCAATTTATGCATTGAGGGTTATCGATGACTTCCTTTAGGGTGCAGGCGTTTGTTTCATGGTTTTTTCCACATTTTAGACAGCGCGCTTTAAAGCCGCAATTATTTGCAGTATGGTGGAAGTTGTTACATTTAAAGCATTGCGTCACCATAGGGCGACCTTTAAAGTGCTCGACTGAAATACTTAAGTAGCAGATATGCTTGATGTTAAAGATTTCCTCAGCAGCTTTAGTTTTAGGTAATTCAATCAGGTAGAATGGTAATGTCTCCTTCGTTCTAAACTTTGTCATTTGAGAGATTTTTATCACAGGAATATTTTTATCTGTTAGACTATTTTCTATTTCTTGAATACTAAAGTGGTGGGGGAGACCCTTAATTACGACTTTTAGTGGTCGCTTGTCCTTTGGTGTAATTACATAGTGCTCAAATTCATTAACATTGCAGAATTCTTGGATTTTTTTGTGTTGGTCTATTGTATCGGGGAAAATTTTTACGTACTCATTACTGAATTTATTAGTGGTTTAAACACAGCTTTTATTTATCATTTCAAGTATTGCTTTGAGATTGTCTACTGCTTTTAACATGATCGGGGGTATTTTGGGATCAGTTGATTTATCTGCATTTATCTCGGGTTCTTCAATAGTAAGACCGGCAAATCGGTTTTGAATGGGGATATGGTTAACAGCTGGTTCTTCAGAGATAGTTCTAGAGACTTTCCTTTTAGAGGGGGATTTCAATTGATTACTTTCGCGCGCCTGATGGGGGGGATTTTTTAAAGTACAGTTAACGTCCTGACAAACACCAAGAGAATTCAACTCACCCCTGGCGTCTTCTAAGTCTTTGGCGAACTTCTTCCTGTGTCCATCATGCATCTCGGTGATGTGGTGTGAAGGACCGCAATCTTGTCTTGCTTTTATGTAGGTATGAATAAACATTTCAACTAGATAATTCAGTTCCTTGATAGAGGTGACTAGCATTGCATATTTAGCGCAGTGTTCACAGGGACGCTGTGTAGCATGTTGAGCGGTGTCGCATGACACATCGATATTCATCGATTCATTGTTTTGCGCTGCGCATCTTTTCTTATTTGGCTCCATCATCGACCCTTCCAAAACTAATCCTAAAAAGGACGAGACGGATATAGGAGTTTCATCTAAGGTTGGCTGAGACAGTGTGGTGGTTGAAAAGCAGAGCTGGAACGTACACGACCTCCCAGTTCAAATCCCAAGCACCGAAATGAAAACAAGAATAAATTTTCTCCACTCAGTTTAAAATCAAACTCTCGAAACTCAAAAACACAATTATAACTCACTCACTCACTCACTCCGGCTACTCGTTCCTTATATAGCGAGGAAGCGCGTGCCCCGAAAATTCTCAAAACACCGCGCGCGATCCAGCGGCTACTAGACTATTCCTTTCGCCAAATTAACCAAGCTGGCGTGAAGCTTCTCGCCAAACGTCGCCATCCTTGGCGCGTTTCGCGTTTTACTCTGTTATTGTTTTTTGTTATCGTCAATTCTGCTTTTTCACCCACTTGCACCAAAGTGAGGTTATTTCGAAATGTCAAAAAAATCACAGATAAATTTTTTGAGTTTTACTATCGCTAAATATATATTCGATGGATTTAAAAAATTTGAATTATCTTTTAATACTTAATTTGGAAATAAAATTGAATCAAAACTGTAATACCATATATGCGACCATACGTGGTTAAGGGTTAAAAATACAATAGAGATTAACGAGTCAAGCAGAAAACATTATAACTCTTTTCAATACATTACGGATATTTTCTCTTTACAAAACATTCTCATTCAAACTTCCGCAGGTTTCATCACTTGAACATTATGGTTAAAAATAACGATCGGGCAGCACTTTTGTTTGCGAACACCCCTCTGCAATAATATTATCTTCATTGCAGCGTTACGTGCAGCACATTCTTCGTGAAATTTCGGACAAGGTGTACAAGGAGGTAGTCCAGGAGAGAGGTCACTTCTATGTATGCGGTGACGTCAGCATGGCCGAAGATGTAAACCAGACTCTGAGGGCGATCATTCAGGAGCACGGACAAATGAATACCATGGGAGTGGACAATGTGGTCAAGCGACTGCAGGTATGCTCATCCTTAGATTCCAAAATTAGAAATACAGTTTAATAATAAAAGATTAAAATGAAATCCGCTATGCATTTTTCAATGTATCATGTCAGAACATCATTTCTTGAACGGCCAAACACCACGTGCTCGTGCGAGTTAAATGATATTTTTTATTCATTTTAATGGTTCCATTGAATGAGTCACTTTAGTATTGCAAACGATCCAAAAAAAACTTTGTCTCGCATTCATTGTTAAAAAAAAGTATCACATTTCCTAATTATTTCATTTCATATAATCGCGTGCTCAAAATGACATTTTTCTGGGGTTTATTTGCTGTAGTCATTAATTTATTATTTTTTAAATCTGAGCTTTTGTAAATGCAACGGAACGCGTTATTAAAAGCTAATTATTATTATATTTTTTTGAGATGCTAGTGCTGATAGTAAAATTTTAATCCCTTGCCCACGTATTTTTGTTGACACCAAAAACTTCATCCCAAAAACAACATCATGTTCATGATAATAAAGTAATTCACCATGAAGCTTTGTTTCATATGAAAGCATATAAGAAGATTTTGTCCTATGTACAATATTGTAATGCTGCTATCCATGTACCAATATATACATCTATTTCAGTAGCTGGTATTTTTATAAGACAGTTAAAGATCGTAATTTTATAATACACGTTATGAATTTGCAGTAATAAAGGGTGTCCCAAAATTAACGCAAGATTTGAATTTACCACCATTCTTACAGCTTTATTTTTAAAAAAACATTTTACAACTGATAGTTTAGGTTTAATAAAAAAAGCAGCGTTACAAGACAGAACGCTGCAAAGCCGGGATGGTCTGGTTGGTAGAGCGTTGGACTCGTACTCCTTAGGTTACGGGTTCGAAGCTCTCCGGCCAAAACACTCCCCGAGTGTGTGGCGACTGGCGCTCGTTAAATCTGTGTTCGTGGTCGCAAAGTCCTCCATATCGAGAGTAATATCTCTGGGGGTACTGGGTCAGAGGTGATCGTTCTCTGTTCCAGGTCTAAATTACGATCTGAGATGAATGAATGAATATGCATGAATGTAGTCCGCCCCCTAAAAAGGGTTGTGACGTGTGTGTACCTAAGTCGTGCTCTTGGCCGTAGGTGGCGCTACTTGTAAAACAAGATACGCATATCTCCGGCTTAGAATCTGTTGATTTATCAGCGGAGCTTGTCCACGGCAAGTGTCATCAGTCACAACACACACACAACGTATTAACCCAAGATTTGAATTACATTAAAAAATGATTCAATTATTAAAATTTTCAAAGTATTTATGTCACGAAATTTATGAACAGATAAAATTTCAATATACTTTTATTTCGAATTCATAAAAATCTAAATCGTATGAGCTCATGAAATTTTTTTTGATTAATTTGTTTATACATACTACTTCTTATATACCACAGCTTTAAATTTTTATTAGAAATCTTAAAAAGGGAAGTTCAAAATAATAACAATAAAATAATTTCCATCAACAACTCACTACTGTTTTCTAAAAATATTTCTATCCCATGTTTTATATGAACTATTGTGTCAAACATATAACATCCTTGTGCTAACTTATAGCAAATTAAAATTATATCAGTCAATAAAAAATATGTTGTTGTTGTTACTTATGGCACTTGTAATTGGACAAGCCCCGCTGATGAAAGCATCAGTAGATTTAATCCTAATAAGCGTCTCTTGTTTTCGAAGTTGTGTCAACTAGGGCCAAGAGTACGACTTAGTTACACACTCATCACACTTTCGCTTGCACAGCCCCTTTTTACAGGGGAGGGGGGGCACAGTCACACATCTCACAGATAGAATAGATAAAGAACAACCATTCCCGAACCGGGACTCTCAGCACACGAGGAAGACGTGCTACTTTTGAGCCAGAGAAAAATATAATATTAGTCATTGTCATTCTAAGAACGAAAAATTTATGAAAGATTAAATTTGCAAAATTTTGAAAGATTTAATTGTGCAGTAAAATGTTGGCAAACCTATTAAAAAAACCATTTGACAACTGATAGTTTAGGGTTAGTAAAAATGGATCTTTTGCAATAAAACATATTTATTCACGATTTGCATTAAATAAAAAACGCGTGTTCTTCTTCCCCTTTAAATTTTATTGAGTCATAAAGTACACAGAATAGAGTTACGTATGGAATAACATATAGAGCAAATTGCTTCCAAAGCTTAGCTGGAGTATACGCACTCATTTGTCAAAATTTATCATGATCATTTTGCATAAATGTAGCTGAATTTCGTTGATGCAGCATTTGAATTTCCTTACATAAATAAGTACTTGGACTTCTTGGAACAGACTTTTGACTTGAAACAACCCCATAAAAAGAAATCGAATAGTGTTAAATCACATGATCTAGGGGGCCAATACCTAAATTTTTGTACTGTGACAGATAGTCTTTAATCATTTTGAAATATTGAAATTTAAAAAAAGACAACTGAAAAACAGCAAAGAAAAGTTTTATCGCGTAGCGCTCTATTTTTACAAAACCTTAACTATCAACTGTTAAATGGTTTTGTTAGTAGAGTTGTCAACAATTTACTGCACGAATGGTGGAATATTTAAATCTTCCTTAATTTTGCGACAATTTTATTTTATTAATTAAGAGGACAAGACACTGACCGATGGGAGGAAAAGGGAATATAAGTTTGCTTGTAAGAATTCGGTCTAAAAAATAATTATAAGAAATGAATATCATTTTTATATGTGTTTCGAGTATTTTATTAGACACTTAGGCAAGAGCAAAATAAAACGAAAAGATAAATCACCAAAAGATAAAACCGTGAGTTAACTAAAGTCAAAGTTAATTCTCATCAATCTCAACTCGAGATTATTCAAGGAACTAAACCTTACATCTACTTTTATTCACAAGAAGTGACTCAGATATTCCAGATTTAGAATGATACAGAAAATATAAGAACATTCCAGAACAAACGAGAAATAATAGAAAGTAAATCAGGGGCAAAACAATTTTTAGGTGACTTGCCTGCAGTCAGATACGAACTTGCGAACCGTCGCTTTCAGTTCATAGAATTCTACCAATGAGTCATTCAGTACATGCCAAGTTAGAACAAGTTTCGTTAAAATATTTATATTTGTATAATTAAAATAATGGTGCGACAGGAGAGAGCATCACCCCCTTTTCGCCAAGGATATTTAGCGCCAAATATGGCAACCCGATGTTGTCGTTGGAGGATTACTTCCTCCGGGAGATAAGACGTAAGAGCACGGGGTGTTGGCGATTTTGAAAAGTGTGCCAAGGCAGTGATGTGCTCTACGGATCAACCAAAATAATATATTTACAAGTATAAAAACTTGAAAGCTAAACGTTTTGATTAAATAGATGTAGGATATCCCACAGAACTATTTTAATTAAAAAACATCTGCCTTCATCTTGTTTTGTCAACACCCGATGATATATGAAATCCAAAGCAAGAGTTGTAATGGTTAGATCATTTCCCAGAGGACGATAAATTTTAATTAGTTTAGCATTCCAGAACAACGCCACCTATCGGTCTTTTGAAAGCCTGTCCCAATTAATTTTGACGGAGAGGCCCCACTAACTTTCGTCAAGAGAAGACGTCTGTCTTCAAGATTCTTCAGCGATTCTCGCAAAGCTCAGCGGCTACGCGGTAATATATATTTTCAGTCATAATCTTTCCCTACCTCTAACGTCCTTCTAGAGGAAATAATCTAACTTTCTGATTATTAAATATCTCCATGTTTTAATTCTTTTTAATATTTTCCCTGTAAATACTCACCTTGTAAATATTCTCCTTTAACTCTAAATAAATTCTTTTATTTTTTCTAAAGAAGTCTCTTCATCCTTCGTTTGTATTATTTTAATTTTTGGTTTAGAAACTAACCCGTAAATATTAAAAAACCCCTAGACATCACGCCACTAAAACCTCTGCCTCTGCTATCTGAAGAGTCTAATTTTTTTCCCGAAGATTTATTTAGACTCCCACACAGATGCCTTGCTTTAATGCATCTATAATATTTTTTATTAAAATGTTTTAAAACATATAGAGAAATCTATTAAACCTCAACATTTTTTAACGAATAAAAAATATTTCAATTTTTTTGAAAAAAAAAATTCCAATATTAAATATCAAGATTGGAAAAAAAAAAGAAACGTCATTAGTCCCTCAATAATATACCATTTTTAACTGCCAATTATTTTTATTTCAGGAGGAAAACAGATACCACGAGGATATATTTGGTATAACACTCAAAACGGCCGAAGTGACCAGCAGAGGTAGAGCCGAAGCCAAAAACCGAAAGAGCACTTCTTCGAGCTGAAATGAGACGGCCAAAAGAGATAAGACTGTACAAATCATTACGTGTACAAAGAATAATTTTCCGTATATCCTTACCTGCTTCGTTCCTTGGATAATAAGCGAATATATATTATAATCTCAATATTCTTAATCCTATGCAACATCCCCATGATGTACTTGTATATATAAATATATATACCTATTTTTGAAATTCAAAGGTGATAAGGACACTCCTTTGAAGTTAAGTAGCTCCAACAAAATTGTTGTTGGTCTTTAGTTTCAATTTTAAAAAAATTCAAGAAATTTGGTGTAATTTTAGAATATGCAGAATTAAATTCAGCGCTTCTTTTCAATCAGAAATCAGTTTTTTTCCCCTAAAAAAAAAATCTAACAAATATTTTTCAAAGGTAGATATTACACAATTTAATTCTTAAAATAAAACTATACTTATTTTTGAAATTCAAAGTTGATAAGGACACTTTTTTGAAGTTAAGTATCTCCAACAAAATTGGTGTTGGTCTTTAAAATTACACCAAATTTCTTGAAACTAGAATATTCTGGATTAAATTCAGTGCTTCTTTTCAATCAGTTTTTTTTTCTTTAAAAAGATCTAACAAATAATTTTCAAAGGTAGAAGATATTACACAATATAATTCAGAAAGATACCACTATACTTTTTTTGAAATAATCAAAGTTGATAAAGTCACCCCTATGAAGTTAAGTAGCTCCAACAAAATTGTTGTTGATATTTAGTTTCAATTTTTAAAAAATCCGATAAATTTTGTTGTAGTTTTAGAATATCCAGAATGAAATTCAGTATTTCTTTACGACCAGAAATCCATTTTTTAAAAAGATTAACAAATATTTTTAAAGGTAGATATTAGACAATATAATTCAAAAAGATACCGCTATACCTATTTTTTAAATTCAAAGTTGATAAGGACACTCATCTAAAGTTAAGTAAAGGAATTGTTGCTCCACCAAAATTGTTGTTGGTCTTTAGTTTTAATTTAAAAAATTCCAATAAATTTGGTGTAGTTATAGAATATCCAGAATTGAATTCCGTATTTCTTTACAATAAATCCATTTTTTTAAGATTAATAAATATTTTTAAAGGTAGATATTAGACAATATAATTCAGAAAGATATCACTCTCAATCAAGATAAATGATATAACTGATGCATTGTTTTCATTGTTTGAATTACGTTAAAGAAATTATTTTCTAAAATTTTGAGCAATGTATTTCTCTAATAATCAGATTGAAATTATTTATGTTTCAAAAAGACTAGGTAGAGTTCATTCAAGGTCGTATGAAGAACAGAATTCAGTCCTGAGAGATCTTCAAAAAGTGTAAAATTTTGCTTCCTGCATCCCCATATTAACTCCTTAAATTATAATTTGATTTCATAAAAATACATCTACTCTATTAAAGCATTTTTAAGTTAAAAATGCATGCCAAAATTGAAATAATAAAACGGTTAATTTTCATTCCCCTTCAAAAGAGCATAATTTAGTGACTCGTGTATAAAAAAATTAACATTAAAAAACAATTAAAAAATATATATAATTTTTTTAGTTCAAAGTTTATTAGATTTTTATAATTGTGAATCAGTTCTATAACTGAGTAAAAAGATTGCTTCAAACAATTTTGCAAATGAATTCTAATACATAAAAAATGAAAAGGAAAAAGAAATTCCGAAAGGAAAGTTTTGAAATTCAAACGATATTGGATTTTAATTCGGACAAAATTGATCAGCGGAAGGTATAATATCAAATTACCCCGGAAATACCGCAAAAAAATCACAATTTCTTCAATTCTTCTCATCAGTAAATTGCTTAAATTTTTCAAAGCTTAAAAAATATATTACCTCCATCCTGAACTAAAAAATAAGCTGCATTTCTATTCACTCTTTAAATACTGAAATTCAACTGGTGAATTAATTTTAAAAAATTCGCATTTTGAAGCATTGAAACAATTTTAGGATATTTCTAAATGAATTAAGTTCGGGGATACCAGAACGCATTAAGAAAATTTTAAACTATGTCAAAAATTATAATTTCAGAAAACAGTATTTAAAAATGTAAAATAGCATTAAAGCCGTATATTATTCAAATATTAAAAAAATCAGTCAATTTTTTAGAAAAAATGGATTTAGAAACAAAATTCAATCGGTTTATATAAAAAATCGTTCAAACATTGCGAATAATTTTTTAAAAACTCATGTTTTCGCAAATAATACACTTTTCAAGTAGTCACTTACCTTAAAATGGCTGTTGCCTATTCAATATCCCGAACTTTTCCTGGGCCAGTTTAATTACAAGTCATGATCATTCATGACTTGTAACAACACTAGGTTAATGTGAGAAGGATCTAGTTATTTTGAATGCGGTTAGATGACAAGGACGACATCGGAGCAGTCGCCCTCTTCTCCAAATTCCGGATCACACTAATAGCGGGTTTTAAAATACATCAAATATACTTATCAAATATACTTAGTGGTTCTTCGGTCCGGAACTCGGGGTATTTCCACAGCGGCCTAGTGACTTCTGATTAAAGAAGTACGATGAGATACCATGTGTAGATATAATGTGAACTGATTTCAGTACCATTTATTTTTTGGGAAACACAAGACTGTTTCTAAGTAAAAAGTTCAACGTTTACATCTTCACAAATTATTCTATGATTCAGTAATTACAGTTTACGTTAATAAACCATTCCACATGGCCCACGATCCAAATTGAAGTGAAAGGGACCCACAACGGATAAATCGTTAATGAAATACAAGTATCAAAATCCTACACATTAAAAATATATCCTTTATGTAGTAAATTAGTAAACCATTCCACATGGCTAATGATCCAAATTGAAGTGAAAGAGACCCACACCGGAGATAGATAATGAAATACAAGTATCAAAATTCTACACATTAAAAATCTGTCCTTTATGTAGTAAATTAGTAAACCATTCCACATGGCCCACGATCCAAATTGAAGTGAAAGACACCCACAGCGGATGGATAGTTAATGAAATACAAGTATCAAAAATCTATCCTTTATGTAGAGCTGAAATTGGAAATCTTTCAACATGATTAAATTTTCACACTCTTATGCGACAAAAAAAATTGGAGTTCAATATTGGCTGTGATTAAATTTTGTCATTTGACTACAGATTAAAATTAAGTCAATTGTCCTTAAATCACTCATTTTCTCATTATCTGAGCGTTAATATAACTAAGACCAGAATAAGGATATTCTCTGGAATTCAAATGACGAGGTACAACAAACTTAAAGAAACATTTGGTACATTTCATTAGATGCGTCTTCTTTTCTTTGATAGTAAAATTCATCAATTTACTGAAGAATTAACGTCATTGGAAGATAAAAATTTAAAGGCATTTTAACAAATTCTATGAAATATGGAATAATATGATAAGCTTATAATATATTAGATATTTTCGGATCTTATTGCATCAAAAATTGAAAATATATTTAGGGCTGATCAACAAGACGATTATTTAGGGTGTTGAAGGTTCCAGCATTTTCCCATTTTATTTATATTTTTTAGAGAAATTTGACTTTCAAGGGCCATTTATTGCAAATTCTTCAAATAAAATGAAATATTCTTTAAATTTTGGAACATTATTCAAATATTAATAATTAATTATGTTTGTTTGCAAATTTAATGTATCTCATTGTTCCATAATTCCAACAACAAAAATATCTTGATATATACTTTAAACAAAATGTCCAATCTTATAATTACATACCATTTAGACCGTGATTATAAAAAAGTTTTCACTTTTTTTCTGCTTTTGCTTAAAATGACTTTTAAATTTCGATTTTTTTTATTATATAAATTGTTACCAACGTTTTTAAAATTAAATTGAAAGTCTTATTATTTCATCTTGACAAAATTACTTAAAATTGCTAACATAGAGATTCAAAATTTAAATATCAAGTCAGGAAGGAATTAACAGGCTATCGACGTATTGCCCAAGTGATCCTAAATTCGGCGATGAATACATTTAATACCTTGATTAATTAAAAATGTATAAGATATTGGATCTCTCCAGCGTACGATGCTAGTCTTGTAACAAAAGGTTAATAACGAAGATACCTATTGAAAGAGCAAATAAAATAATACAGGATGGGTTTTTTAATCGAAAAAGTACACCAACTTTTGAAAATTATTTATGAGTTAATATTAGAAAAGAAATACTTGTTTAAAAATTTAGCATTTGAGTTCTACTGTGTCTGCTTCATTGTTATTAATATATTATGTTAATTTTAATATATGATAATTTTACAGTCATAACAAATTTGCAGTGTAATTTATATACATATATATACCTTTTACTTTTATTATTTATAAGTAAAGATATGTAAATGCTGATAATAATAATAATAAAACAATGTTTGACTGTATACAACTTAAGACAAAATGATATGTATTTCATAATGTATGTTACATCACTAAAAACAATTTATCAAATGAAATAAAAAACTATATAGTATTTAATTTCAGTTCATTACTTGTATCAACTTTCTAACTATTAAAAAATAATGTACATATCATATCATGATATATAACATATCATATAATGTATTAATTGTACTTTTCCTGTTTCAAACATGTCTGAATGTTGATTCATGACAAATGTAACCATGCTCTATGCTAAAAATGTTTGTGTGTGTGATTCCCACTTGCTGAATTTTGAAGCTAAATAAATTTATGCAAATCGTCTGCTCTGAATAATTAAACATTTCAGACACAAAACTTTTTCAAATATACATATCATATATAAAGAAATAAAATAATAGTACACAAAATTATATTCAAGAACTAAAAGTAATAAATTTCCAAAAAAATAATAATAAATGACATTTTTTTAAAAAAAATTTCTAAGTTTCAAAATTTATTAAACTAGAAAATAATAATGAAATTTAAAAATTACAATTTACCATTTAAACATCTCTATTTTGCTAAATCGTTGGGGGGAAATGTTATACAAATACTTTTTTGGTCAAGATACTTGTTTACTAAATCAATAATTTTTAACAGAATTTCTAAAAAGCTAACATTAAAACAATTCAAAAATGTTCTAATAAAAAAATAAAATTTTAGGTCCATAAATAAATTCATTCAATGATTTAGAATTTTGAATACATAATAAAATTCAGCTTAAATAAAAAAAAAACAGTATTTTAAAAAGTAAACACTTATGCACAAGATAGTAGAATTTTAAATAAAATTCAATGATATTCTATTATTTTAAACTTTAATTTATTATTCTTTTCGTAAATATATCTTCAAGTATTTGTATTTATCAGATAATACATTAATTTAAATTTTTGAAAATGTTAAAAGGATACACACACTATATATAATACATATGAAAATAATTCAATGACAATACACAAATACAGGGATGCTCAAAATTAACACAACAGGAAATGAATGAAAAGTCAATTAGAAAATTCTAAATTTACTAAGGCAGAGGAATAAGCCTTATTTTTTTAAAAAAAGATTCATATTATGACAGCCACGGGACATCAAAAAAGCACATGATTCTATGCAGGGCCTGACTAAAGCAAGGGCAGTTGCCCCGGGCCCCCAAGTAATTGGGGGCCCCAAATCGAATATAAATTTTATTTTAAGTTTTATTATTTAATTAACTTCATTACTAAAGTAGTGAAGCAGAGGGAGGCCCCAAAGAAGTCTTTGCTCCGGGCCCCAACTAGGCTAAGTCGGGCCCTGATTCTATGGATATCAGATCACAGCTAAGTCTTTAATTAAGTTGTAAATTATGCCAGGCTTACACTCGATAAGTTATAAAATGGCCAGTAGGCAGCGCATGCGTAGAAAGTGACCGATTTATGTTTGCCACAATATCATTAAGAAAGATTCAGGCATCCAATAATTGGCTATAAACTGCCGTTCTGGCGTCCCTGGGTTTTTCTTTTTCACTGCGTATCGTATTAAAATGACCGATATTCACACTATAAAGAAGTAGCAAATAAAATGAAAAAAAAAGGCATAACCTCGCATCAAAAAGAGCAAATAATGCCGGAATTAATCTATGATAAGTGATCAATTTTTTCACGCCAAAAAAACACAACGCCAAATCCTGCAAACACATGCGCAGTAAGGGGGAAAATACACAATATAATGGAATGTTGTTGCAATACACATACTTCAATGATCAAGATATTTGTTAACTAGATTTTCAATAATTTTTAACAGAAATTCTAGAAAGCTAATATTAAATCAATTCAAATTTTTTTCGAATAAAAAATAAAATTTAAGTCTATAAATAAATGTATTCAATACTTGAGAATTTCAATACACAACTTACTTGTCATTGATCCAAAAAAAAATCAGTTTTTATTCGCACGCACTACCAATTGGCAGTCTTATAATTAGCCAAATATAAATCCGGCATAACTATACAACAGGAAACAATAAAAAAGTCGCATTATCTACAAAAATTAATACTGCTTCAATTACAACTAAAAGTTTTTCTAAATTATAAACAAGCAATATATATTTAAAACATTTAAGTCAGTTCCTACTTAAGTCAACAAAGAATTTTTTTTTATTTTAGTTACTTTTTACTTAATAATTACAATTAATAGAAATAATTGATCAAAAAATTATTGATTTTCGCAAGAACTAAACTGGCAATCTTCACCTTCACGTGAAAAATACCGAAATCCTCGCATTTTACTGATTGAGTTACTGCCTGTTGATTACAATTTTCATTACTAACTGCTAAAACTCTATTTCAAGTATTAAAAATTAATGAAATTAAATTAATGGATTGATACTTGTAAAAACCGTATTAACATCAAGTATCATCAACTGCAAATTTTAAAAAATGTATTTGAACCTGAGAGGGTGAATAAAAAGTGTTTTTTTTAGCGACTGAATATTAGAACAAGATTATATATATATATATATATATATATATATATATATATATATATATATATATATAATAAAAAAACTTTTAAGAGTTATAAACTGTATTATTTGACTATTTTATCTTTAATTTAAAGTTGTAAAACATGGATGTCAAAAATCTAATACATAAAACAAAATAGGTATTGTTATGAAAGGCATCTGAAAATATTTACATAAAAATAAAATTAACATTACCGAAATGAATTTTTATTTTAAATTGGCATAAAAAATTTTGCATGTTATCCTTCAAAGTTAATTATGAATAATGTTGAAACTGCGACTTCTAGTTAACTGAAACTGAAATCTAATTTTTTTAAAACCTTTTCTTAGTGATTAAGCAATTATCTATCTTTTCTTGGATAATTAACTATCAAAGAAGTAACTGTATAGTAAATTTTATAACTCTTAAGTTAAAGGATTTTTTTACAAAATTTTGAAGATTTCTCATCCAGCATTTATACTTTACATTTGATAGAGCAGCCTACAAGCACAATTATGTTAAAATCCAAGAACCAAATTAATAATTAAAATCAAACTAAACAATGTTTCTAGATGGCCAGCACTCCATACAAGTCAAACGTAGAACAAAAGTTAACATTATTTCATCGAAATAATAAATAAGCTTGAAACTGCAATTTATTTCAAAAT
>JAOUZG010043272.1:4195763-4223393 GCA_026289955.1 Argiope argentata
ATAACTTACATTTCCCAATTTTTTTAAACTGGCAAACTAATGTTTGGAGCTGGATCGATTTTGAGATGAAATGACAGCTATGATGTCATAGCTGTTATTTCATCTACCTTTTAAAAATGCATCTGTTGCCAAAGAGGCCTATGTAATAATAAAGGTTTACTCATACAAGATTGCCAACATTTTAAAAACGCATCTGCTTTCAAAGAAGGATATGCAATAATAATGCAATATTTTTTTAAGTAGTTCAATCGCTTTAAAATGGATCTGCTGTCTAAGAAACATACATGGTAATAAAGCAATACTGGTAAAAGCAAGTCAACCTTTTAAAACACCATCTGTTGTCAAAAAAACACATGTAATAATAATGCATTACTGGTAAAAAGAAAGTCACCCTTTTAAAAATACACCTACTATCAAAGAAGTATACTTAATAACAAAGGAATAATGTTAAAAGCAGGTCAACCATTAAAAAAAAAACATGTGCTTTCTAAACGATATGCATAATAATAATGTAATGCTGGTAAAAGAAGGTAAAAAATAATCTCCGAAGGTCCATAATCTTTATTTTTTGCCCATAAATTTCGAAGACATCAAAATTTTCTAATCAAAATAACATGTTTTAACACGATAAAATTTTTATAAAACAGCAGTAGTATTCTTACATCTTCTTGAAAACTTTCCAATTACAGCATATCTCATCATAAGTTTCAAAGTATAATCTGAGATACTGAACCTTCTTTTTTATAACCAATTGTATCAAAAGAATGGATGCACATTTAAAGCAAAGATCATACACACTAATACAGCTATCAATGTCGTTACAATAATGAATAATTTTATATTAACTTTGGAATCAACCCATTGCCAGATTTTATCTAAAATTTGATAGAAATACCAAAATTTAATATAGAACTCTTGTAATAAAAGACTATACTGAAATTCAATTATCTAGACTGTTGCTTTTCTAAGTAATTGTTTTTGTATGTACTTACATATAAGTCGACTTCCCATTAATGGGTTTTATTTAAAATTTGATATGTCTAGAAATTTAGTGTCAAATCAGTATGCTGAATTTAATCTATATAATTTGTTGCCCTTATGAATTATGTTCCCACATAGATATGATTTATAATACAGCATTATCCTTTCAAAAACTTTCTTGTGCTCTCCTTACTCCTGTGTAAAATAGTGGATTTTACAGGGGTTTAGTAAATAACAATTACGAAACATATATCTTAAGCTGTGAATATAGCATTATTCGATGAATATTTCTTGTCAGGATACCTTATCCCACCTGTTGAAACCAAAATTTATGATAAAACTATAGCTGTAGTTACAAGATCATATACTGAATTGTATTGATCGATTTCTGTATTTACATGCATGTGAAAATACAAACCGACAATCAATTCTTTGATAAATTTGATTCAAAATTTGATAAGAATGTTATATTAGGGCTTCAAATTATATTTAAACCTTCATGTGCTAAGTTATCGAATTCACTTGCATTTGAACAGGAAGATAAACTTCTATTAAATGGATATCCTTCAAAATTCAATAGAAATCTATAAGTTTGGTCTGAAACCATACATAAATTTCTTCCATGCAACTCAAAATGCCACAATCAGACAGATTTAATATTAAAAATATGCTTTTTGGATTCAGGAAAGTCTGCAACAATAGGAGATAATCTAAATTGTTAGTTCAATTATTTTTTTTTACTGTTAAATATTTCTTATTTCCATATAAAAGTAAAAAGTATTTTTCTTTCTCAGACATATCTATAATAAAAAGACTCACAAATCACAAGTTTCAATTTATATGATATTACAATATTTTCTTTTTGTATATTTTGAATATCAGAAACCAAAATAAAAAGATCTGAATTAAAAAAATTTACAGTTTTATCCTAATTCCGATTTTTTTATTGCTATAAAATGTTAGCCACTTCAATTAATTATAAATAATCTAAATTGTAAATATTTAATTTATCATAAAATTGTTATTTTATTGCACATATTCAAAAAATTTGAAAATTAAATTGCTTAACTAGAAATTACCCATCAAAACCGGTTATTATTCAACCAACAATATCTTGAATACAATTAATCATAGATTAGCTGGCAAAAGTTGTAAAGTAAACCTTATGCACTATGGCAAAGGGCTTAAGATATAGATTATTATCCTTCCAAAATATAAATATATAGGAACATTATAAACCTTGATCCCTTGCTGTGGGATCTTATCTATATGTAATGTTCACAAACACTCACTTCATTATTAACATAAAATTAATGCTGAAATAAAATATTAGCAATATCTTTAACTGAATAATATAAATAAGTATTAATAAAATTAGATTTCAGCTCATTAATCTTTGCTATAATCCAATATAAAACAATAAATATAAAAAAATTAAGTCAATTACTATTTAAATCAACAAAGAAAAAAATGAATTACTTTTTAAGAATTTTGATTTTGAATTCACGTCCCACATCGAAGCCACCAGCCAAAGACTCTCCATTTGTGTGGTGGATGACGAATATTAAATCTGCTGTAGTCACAAAGTTCTCCATGTCGAGAGTAATACCACTGGGGGTACTGGATTAGAAATGATCGTTCTCTGTTCCAGATCTAAATTACGATCTATGGGTGAATGAAGTCCATCCCATAAAATGTGTTTGTCTAGTTTGTCCCTTGGGTGCTCAAGGATCCATAACACCCGTTCTTTCATTGTAAAAATGGAACATGAGAACAATAACAATTAAATTAAATAATTGATCAAAAATTATACCTGGTTAAAAGAAAATCAAGTTCTAAAATCCCTCCCTTGAAAAATAAAACAGAAGACACTCAATTAGCATTGAATTTTCTACACTAATTGAGACAACGTAAATACCCACTTTCCAGTGGAGTAACACAATAACGATTAGAATTTTTAAAATTTTCTTTACTATGTAGTATTTCATTTCAAAAGTACTTCAAAATGAACCCGAAAAATACATGAATTATGTTTAATTTTTAATATTAAGAAAATGAACAGAATTGTTTGAAAAAATTGGTTGAAAACATATCAGGTCTTACCTCATTAGCGTGGGTAAAACAAAAAATTGAAATCTTTACTTATTTGGCGGAGAGGAAATAAATATTTTTGGCAAGAAAGTTAGGTTTTTATTAATTAATAAAAATTAAATGAATTAATATTTGAAAAAACTGTATTAACATCAAATGTCATCCATTAGAAGATTAAAAAATTACTAAAACCAAATTTTTAATAATTATTTTTCATTTTAGCAATTAATATAATTATGTTATTCATAATTAATATAATTTTAGTTTCTGAACCTTAAAACTGTAAGGTAGATTCTTTAATATAGCTGATAAAAAGGATATTTATCATTTTTAAGTTCACATAAACTACCTATTAATTTTCTTACTTTAAACTTTTTTTGTCACTAAAAATATCAAAGTTTTTTTTTCAGTGCAGGATTTTTTTCGTGAGAATAAAAACTAATATCAGATCTCTTTTTTAATGCAATTTTTCTGTTTAAGCCCTATTTAATTCATGAATATTTTGATCAAATAATTTCATTACATCAAAAGTAAAGTTGATGAAGAAAATCAGTTCTCCTTTACCAATAGTCAAAAAACATTTCCAGCACAAAACAGAAAAGAGATTTGTTTTGTTGTGTATTGTAAGATGAAGTTAACAATCACTATTGTTGTAAGATGAAGTAACATTATTTTAACATTGGCACATTAATGGTGTCAATTTTGACCCCAAACTGTCGAGTACTTACTCCTTATCTTATTGGCTATTTATATAAAAATGAAATGAGGTTAGAGTATATAAATATTTTTTCATGTAAATATGTTCTATTAAAGACATGAAAGGGTTTTTTTAGCAAGAAAAACCAAAATTGTACCTTGTTCCCTTTTGTTTTCAATATATTTTCTGCGTTCATTTCATTTCCCCCTTTCGATTCATATAAAAATTGTTTTGAAAATAAGAATAAACTACAATTTTGTGTAGAAATATTGAAAGAATAAGAGAATCTATATTTTACATATATTGTATTTGAAAAAAAAATTTTTTAAAAAAAGGACCTTAAATATACAACTTTACAAATTCATAGATTTTGCCATTCATTTTTATATATGTTAATATTTTTTTAAAAAACATTATTTCTAATTTAACATAAATGCATTTTTAACATTAAAATTGCAAGTTAATTTATTCTTATTTTAGGGTGATTAGCGGATAGTGCTAGGCCCGAACTCCGTACCTTTTGGTTAGTAGTCCATTACCAAATCCGTTGGGCTAAAAGTGCACTTCAGTCCGAGGGATGTTGGCTGGTATATATGCATGGTATTCACCACATTATTATAAGAGAATACATTTTATAAAAGATTTTGATCCTTTATTTTACAAATAGGAAAAAACTTCCCACGAGATTTTCTAGATTATTCAATATCTGCATTTTGTTATGATTCTGTATCATGATAACTTTACAAAATTTCATTGATATCTGATGTTTCTGAGCGATTTTTACTGTCAATAGGAACACTAGAAAGAATGTTTAATACAATCTCATAGCATAACATTAAAAGAATCTGCAAAATTAACACATGCAAAGGTCGCTTTGAACCCAATCTTTCAATAAAAAAATGAGTTACATTGTTTAAATAATGTACATTATAGGAAATGGTATAGGAAATGGCGGATGTTAATTTTTATAAATTCTTGGAACTTCAGTACATAAAAGAAAAGATAAGTGTCAAATGGATACTGATGGATTAAGAATAATAAAATATATAGCCAAGATTTATCATGGTAAAGATATTTTAAATAAAATGGGACACAACAAAAACTGTAATATCTTAACATTTGCTTTAATAAAATCTAGAAAAATTTTAAATGACAACTATAAAACTACAAATCTTACACATTTAATAAAATCCAAAATAAAATTCATTAGAAAAAGTAAATTCAGTTCTAAAACAATTAAAAATTGAGATAAACATACTTCAGAAACGACAACACAATTATAAAAAAGTAATTTCGAAAACAATGTGTATATTCTCAATTAAGTATATATTATTAAATATTAGAACTATCAATATTTAATGCACATAAAATTTTATCAGTGAAATCTGGATCTAATAAAATTTCTTCCAGATTCCATCTCTGCCATGTCTTTCCCAAGGAATTCACAATAATACATAAATTATCATGCAGATCACTATCAGGCTGCAGAACAATATGATGTACACCAGAATTTTTTTCTAAATAAGCAATTAATTCATCTCTGTAATTTTCAATCACATTCTTTAAGTCTTCTGTTTTGACTGGAATTTTCAAAGGACTGCCTTCTTCAAACATGTTGATTGAATCTTCCTCCAAACAAGCATTTTTTGTAAAATTCTCAGTATTGAAGTTTAAACCAAGATAATATATATTGCGAGTTATAGCCAAGTATGAGAGAGTTTGAAGTGATAATTCTTGGAGATTTCTAGCTATAAAGCCATCACAGTTTTTACTACATTTCCCAATAGTGCTATGGACTTTCTTAATGAAAAATTTTAGAAATTCCAAAATAAGTTTTGTTGGAGAACAAATATCAGAGCATATACAAGCATTTTTCTCAGATGAACTGCAGCAATATATATTGGAACTTGCATGGAAATAAGCAATGATTCTGTCAAAACAAATTTTGCATACAAATTGTTTGTCGCCAGAACCAATATTTAATTTTGAATGAGAAAGCCATTTAAACAAAATGGATTCAGATAAATGTCGACATTCACATGAATCTGCTGAATCACATTTTATAATTCCAGATGAGACACATGATTTTATGTCTGAATCAATATCATATACAAAATTGCTACATTGAATTGCTTGGGTATTCTTATTTAATTTTATTTTGATAAGAACATCACTTACTATCCAAGGAAAACTCAGCACTGTCTTTCTTGCCTTCCCATATACAATCATATACCAAGCAGATGCTCTTTGATATTTTTTGATTTCAGCATTTGATTCATCATCCTCCATATCCTTCTGTACTTCATGTAGAAAAATATACCTAAACCTCTGCATAATAGACCTCATGTAAAACTTTATTACTCTTACTGCATCAGACCTTTCTTGTCGCCATTTCTTAGCAAATTTCAAATCAACAAAACCAGTAAGTGCTTCAGCCTCAGTACTAATACCATATCTATGCAAAATTTCATTGACCATATCAGTGTACATTTGTTTGTGCTTCTCTGCTGATGACGCATATTGTTCCCAGCCTGGATACATCAAATCGGGATCAAATGGTGTTTCAAGACTGGAAAAGTCTGGTAAGGTGATTTTACTAGAGCAAGCATCCAATACCCTTGAAGAGCGGTAAAGTGATCCAAGGGCGTTTTTTGAATAATAAGTATTGGCAGTTAAGCCTTTCTGCATAAAATCAGGATACTGATCAGGCCTTTCTGATTTCTTCAAATATTTTGTTGTACCATGTTTGGCAAAATCCAGAACATAGGGATACTGCTTCGCAATATTCATGCATTTTTGGGAAAAAATACCATCTTTTAAATAATCGGCCCACATTAGATGTGCATTAGCAAACGAACCAATGCAATCATTTTGAATGTATTCACAGAAAAAATTCACCATGTCTTTAAGCTAAAAAAAAAATTAAGATACTGAAAAAGATGTTTAAAATTTAAAATACAAGAACATCAACAATTCAAAAAAAGTAAATCTCTAAAATGCAAGTTCTAAAAATCATACCACACAAAATTATTTTAATCCACTCTTTCTCTATTTCAGAATGTCTCTATGTCTTGATATATGACATTTTATTTTATATTTATTAATTTAATGAACAAAAAATCTAATATCAAAAAATGTTTAATCTATTGAAATGTTTTGTTGGGAAAAAAATTATTTTAAAACTTAAAACTTTCAAAACATTGGCATTTAAAATACTATAACACTAAAAATAGCTTCATCAAAAGAACTTTGACATACTTCTTCAAAATTATTTTATAATATTTTACAATGAAGATGTATATAATATATTAAAATAAAAATATGTAAATTTAAAATAAAAATTTATGTATATTTAAAATAAAAATTTTAAGACCTCAGATTCCAAAACCTGTTATCAGCTATATATAATACACCAGATCTCCAAAACTTTAAATCTCTGTGTGCTAATATAGATTCTCTGATTTTTTCCTAAGTCAGATAACTAAACCTTTTATAATAATGTGAAGTATATCAATCTCAAACTTCAGAATACTTTTCAAAAATTGAAGAAATACATCATTTAAAATATCCAAAAAAAGCTGAAGAAATCCAACTACCTCAATTCTGTCAGAGATGAATGTTTCTTTATAAACTGGATAATCCATAGGTTTAAAATTTTGTTGTTCAAATATCAAATTTGGATACCACAGAACCACAAATTCATCTCCGTCCAAATCTGAGCCTATAACAAAAAAGGTTATAAAATTATAAAAAATCAATAATTCAAAAATTTTTCACCTAACTTTTGTACTTTTCATGTTAACAGAAAAATGTTAGAATAAACAGTAGAAAAGTATCAAAGTACTTACAAAGGTAAAAATACTAAAGAAAGACATTTTATATGCATATATAAAAATTTATGTACAAATTATTGTTTCTACTATTCTGGCTTTAAAATTTTTATCCATAGGCTGAGAAAATGGAAGTTTAAATATTAAGTAATATATTCTTTTAATCATCTTCTAAAATTAAAAATGTAATACTTAATAACAATTCATGTTTTTTTTCTCTGCATTGTATATTAAAGAATTAGTACTAATATTAATATGCATTTAATTAAAATAAAATATTACTTTCAATTGAAATATCCAAATGTAATTTATATTTACATCTTTTATATTTGTCTCTCAAGCTCATATTCAATTGAATTGCCTCAAATACATCTACTTAATTAAACTGTTCTTTCACTCTCATTTTTCCCCATCAGAACTGCCTATTGTGATGTAAGTAGCAAACATAAAACTCTATGAGCATAGAATTGAAGATTTCAATACACTGTAAACATGAGTAATATGAGAGAACCAATAAAAATGTTACAAATACTAGGAAATATTTAAGAATGAAAAAATATGAGTAATAGTATATTACATTATCAATAATGTCTGTGCAATTAATTGAAATTGGTTTAAATTTGTGTAAGAAACATATTTCAGTACAGCTTTACAAAAGTAAATCAAAAGTCTTAAAAAATAAGCTTTAAGAAATTGCATTTACTTCAAATCTTTCTATCTAAAGCGAAAGATCATTAACATTTTTTATGAGTTTCGAAGCATTTCAAAATATTTCGAATGCAAAAAACAGTCTTTTAAACCAAAAACAATTTTGAACTGAAACATTAAAAAATTCTCCATAAAAAGTATTTAGAAATATTTGTTCTTTTTAATTTTTTTTTATTTTAACAGAAATTTAGTTTGTGAATTTCCATGATAAATGAACAAAAAAAAATGATATGCCACTATCATAAACATAGATAAATTTATCAAATACAGCTCAAAATGACATGCATCTAATACAGTACCTGCCATCTCATCAGGATGAGGCCTTTTGCCCTCAGCAGGAAAAACAATACAATCCTTAATATGATGCAGAGCTTCAACATCAACAGCAGTTAGCTTACGCACATCACCAGGATGAAGACAAGGATTTTTTGTGACTATCACAGGACCTAAACAAACCCAATTTATATACAAAATTTACAGAAAATATTCATACTTATATTTAGCTCTATCAATAATATATCCACAAATTGTATGCTATATTCCCTCCCTATTTATGAATGATATTCTTTTTATTCATTCATTAAATTCTATAAAAATAACTCGTATCATTCTATCAAAAGCTACAAGACAATTTATACAACCAGCTGTACTATGATTTATGCATCTAAAATAATAGGAAAAACCACATATAAAGTACCAATTTTTATTTAATATGAAATTAATAGTACTAACAATTCTATGAAGATTGAATAAATTTCATTTAATGGTGCACTTCTCCAACGTCTATATTTTTAAAACATTACTTCATTGCAAATTTTTCAGGTAGATGCTGATAATGTTTGAAAATCACAACCATTACATTAAACGTAATGCACCAATTTTGCCAATTCATATTCCACATGAAAACTGATTACTTTTAGAAGGTCATAAATCGGACTTCTACCTATTCATCTACAAAATATAATAGAAACAGATATTATGCAGTCCGATTCCAAATTCATGATACAAATTTAGAAGGAAGGTGAAGAACAATGATATAAGAATTATGTTCAAATAAAAATCACAGGTTCATTATCATTTCTTAAGTCATAAACACAGAGTATTCTTATGACATTAAACAAGTAATATAAAAAAAACAATTTTTTAAATCAATTTCTACTTTAGATATTAGGAAAAATTTTAGTTGCTTTTTATTAAAAAATTATTGTTGTTGTGTTCCACTTTACAACTGAAGAAGGGGTACAGTAGATTCTGAGGATAAGGACCCCTTAACACCCGAATAATGATCAATTTTGACTCAGTATCCCCAATGATGTAACTCTCCACATGGAGAACTTTGTGACCATGTTTGAACTTGCAGCACAAAGGATGGAGATCCAACGCCCTACCAACTAGGCTATCCCGCTCTAATAATTGTAACTACTATAAAGAGGAGAAAATTAGTTTTTCATTAATTAATGAAAATTAATGAATTAAAATTTGAAAAAAACTGTATTAACATCAAATGCCATCTATTACAAGTTTTAAAAAAATTTACTTGACCTTGATTAGATCAATGAAAAGTATTTTATTAACGATTGAAAATTTGAACAAGATATATATATATATATATATATATATATATATATATATATATACACATAGCGAAAGTGTGAGCGGAATTGAAAAAGAAATGCCCTCATAATCTTACTATAAATATCAGACACATAAAAGGGCAAAAATGGGTCCTCACACTGATAATTATGAAGAAATGATTTAAAATAGTCTATGTCACATGAGAAGCCAGCTAAAAATATGTCTCAAACACTTTATTTCACACTCTCTAATAAAGTTATTATCACTCCACCCTCTAGCATAAAATGTAGGGACCTTGGTCATGGCCATAAAGGCCACAAGAACACAGATTTTAATATATTTTTTGGGCTGTCTAATCAAAATTTGTGACAGAAATAAAATTTTAGATAACTTATTACATTTCACTTGCCAAAGCAGTTGTGTTTTTTTACATATGAATGTGCAGACAAACAAATAGTCAAATCATTCAAAGATTCTCATTGAAAATTTGAAATGGCTTTATACTGTAGATGCTAAAACTGTATCAAATTTTATTAATGCAGCATTCTGATTTTCATTTGTACTTGGATAAACAGAAAACTATATATACACCTTCATAGAAATGGAATTCAATTAAAATTTGATAGAAATGTGTAAATATGACATTAAGAAATTCCAGCCTAAATCATTTTTGAGTTAACATTATCACAGACAGACATCATTCCAAAAGTCTGTTTTTAGAAAGTTTGAATAATGGAGATTTGACAAAATCTTGAGTTTGAATTATTGTTCTTTTACTTTGAATAACTATTATATATATTAAAAATTTAAAGAGTAATTTTATTGACATTAATTTATTTTGGTACCTTTTTCCAAAAATAACAATGGTTTACAAATAATTTCGAATTAATATAAATATTTTGCTTTACTTTTGTTTTTTTGAAATTTGTTTTTTGAATCTTTTAGTGTATTTACTTGAAAGTCCCCAAAGGATGAAATACATATTTTTTAGAATATTGTAAAGATTTTTTTTTTAATTTTGCACAAAAGTTAATTTAAATAAAAATGCTTAAATCATTACGCTAATGGCAAATCTTTAAATGATCTTGAAATATGACTAACAAATTACTCACCAAAAAAGTAATCATATGTAGAAAAGTAACAAGTAGAAACTGCCTAGTTGCCATCAAGTTGAGATATAAAGGCAATAATTTCAAAATTAATTAATTTGATTTTTTCCCTTTAGATTACAAGGTTTACTCAGATTAACTCAAAAAATACTGAAGAATTATTTAATATTCAAAGTTTAATTCATGGGATAGCTTCCCTGCATTCAAATACACTTAATTTGTGCAGTACAGATTTGTTAACACAAAAGCCATCAGCTCTGGCAATTTTGAATTAGAATATTAAATTAAAATAAATTGTTACACAAGATACCGAATCTGTTTTCTGAAAGTAGTTTGCAATTCCCATAAAAACAAAAATCTAATGATTAGGAAAGATTGAAAACAATTTAAAATAATCGGTCTAGTACAATATTGTATGTAGTATGGCTAAATGTGGTATAAATAAAAACAAAATATATTTTCATTCAGCATTCATTGCAATAGACCTATTTTAGTCTATTCATATTTCATTCCAATATTTTCATGCAAAAATACCTTACCAACATGTTACCCTAAAAAAGCAATCAAGGTGTAGAAATCTCTTTACATTTAGCTTCTAAAAAAGGAACTGTAAAAGGGTTTTTTAATAATCATTGAATGTTATTTTATCACAAACCATATCAATAGACAATATATAATGGAAATAATACAATAACATACTATTTACATTATCAAATTGGTGTATTCAACAATGTAATATATTTTATGTTACAATCAACAATGTGGTTACATATTTTTTTTTTTTCATTTTTTTCCTTAATAATCAAAATACTTTTTAATATATCTTGGAAGTCTAACCAACCTGACTAAATTCATGCCTTAATGTTACAAAATTATACATATTAAAATTTCTATATTATAAAAACGTTTTTGAATAAAAAAAATCAAAGTATAAAATATTACATCATTATTATTCAAGATGATACACATAGCTTTATTTCTAGGATTTCTAATAACAATAATAAAACAAACTGTGCATATATATAATACACATATTTCAAAATGAAATTATCTTATTACATGCATCATAAAGAAAATTTTAACATACTTTCAAAAGCACAATTTCAGACAGAACAGCTAAAAAAAGCCATGTGTTCCTTGAATATAAAATTATAATGTGATTTAACTATATACAATAAGTAAAGTCTTTTAAACTAATAAATGATCAATATGATTGAATACCAAAATGTAAAATAAAGAAATTAATTATAATACTATCATACTTTTGCACTTTCCAGAGAAAAAAAAAGAAATAGTAGCATAAATTTGCAGGGAGCGTAAATAATGAGGAACTGTTTATAGTATTTCAGCAATTAAGCTTTAAAGTATTTAAATGTTGACGGATCCAAATAGAAAAGACTGTAGAATTACTCAGTTAAAAGCAAAAGTTAAATAATATAGTATTGCCATTACCTTTAAGAATTTTTACACGTGAATTTGGGTAAGTAGTACTAACACTATACTGGACAAAGACTTGGCCATATTTTAAAGATCCAGTTTCATCCAATATTCCTAGCATATTCCTCCCATACTTTTGTGGAATGGCAATTCTCATACTAGATTGTAGTTTAGCTAAAAAAATAATAAAAAAATAAAGATTAAAAAGAAATCTGCAATGCATATTTCGATGTGTCATGTCAGAAAATAATTTCTTGAATGGCCAAACACAATGTACTTCAAAAAGTTAAATTATATTTTTATTCATTTTAATTGTTTCATTGAATTAGCAACTTTAGTATTGCAAATTATCCAAAAAACTTTGTCTTGCTTTATTACTTAAAAAAATATCATATTTCCTATTTATTTCATTTCATATAATCACATGCAAATTTACATTTCTCTAGGTTTTATTTGCTGCAGTAATTAATTTTTTTTAATCAGATCTTTTGTAAATGCAATGGAAACATGTAATTAAAAGCTGAATTTTTAGAGATGCTCGTGCAGATAATAAAATTTTAATTTTTCGCTTACAGATTTTTGTTGACGTTTAAAACCTCATATTCTGACATGATTAAAATTATCCTTCATAAAATTGTAATATTTCAATTTTGGAATTTACACTCATTTTTAATATTTATTATATACACATTGTTTATTTTTTCACTTAAGCACAGACTGTTCAATTCCTTTGAAATATACTGTTGAATTGAGCTTTAAGCTTATTCCACTGGTAATAAAGAATGTTTAAATACTAAATAATTATTATAATGATAGAAATATTTTTTTAACAAGTCAAATATCAAATGAAGGATAAGACAAATATCAAATTATTTTAACTGGGCACCTTTTATTGAAAAATATAATCAATATTTAAAAACTTGAATTTTTATCAAGTCAACAAAAGTTATTACAAAGGAAATGCAACAATAATTTTATAAATATTTACAAATTTTTATCAATTTAATAAAAATATTACAAATGATAGCAGCCAAATGATGCAAAATTCTTTGATGATGCAAACTGCACTTAGAACATTTCTTATTGTTGGTTCCATTTTAAATTCAGGAAAAAAAATTTAACCATCTTTTAAAGATAAACATCTTTATACCCATAGCAGTTGAAGGTCAAGGTATGAACCTGCAACATTAGTGTTTGTAGCCGAATAACATAACCACAATACAAAAGTAATACTTGTACATCATAGATGTTATCTGGCTTATGAAGATAATGCCACAATATTCCCCCACCAGTGAGTTGGCAGCGAGATTAATCGTTTTATAGTGCCAAGTGTTATGGCAAGTGTGTGAGTGAGTTAGCAATCAAATGTGTGAGTTGATGCATCAAGTGTATCTGACGACTTTATTTGACTGCTGCATCAAATGTGTCTAACAACTTTGTTTTGCTGCTGTAGTGAAGCAAAACAAAGTCATGCAGCAGGTAGATGGTGCTATGACAGCTGCACAAGGTTACATAGTCAAGATCACAAATGTGGTGAGTGAAGGTCAAGGTACAAATCTGCAACACTAATGTTTGTACCCAAGTAACATGATTACAATACAAAAGTAATACTTGAGAATTGTACATGTTATCTGGCTTATAAAGGTAGTACCACATAAACATAGGCATGTATTAATACAGTAAACAGAAAAAAATCATACAAAGCATCACTCAAACATGGCCTAAAGTTGAAATTAAAAAGCAAAAAGCTAAACTTTATAAAATTAATGAATGGTGTTAAACATTAAAAAGTAAAATAAATAATTAATTTGAAATAAAAATGAATAAACTCATGCAAAGAGTGTTTGAGACATTAAAAGTATTACAGAATTAATACAAAATAAAATTATCTATTGATAACTCAAGAACGATAACAATCAATTTGAAAAACACTGAAATCCATGTTTCCATAGAAATGTTTCATGTATAATTAATAATAATAAATATTTTCGTAAAATGAGTTAAATATTAATTCATATAAATATTTTACTATAAAATTAAAATCAATAAAAGACATCAAATTACATTTTATAACACTGGATAGGACCATGATAATTTCAAAAACCTTGTTTTAAATGTTTATAAAACAGATATTTATTAAAAATTGAAAAATTACTAACTTGAATAAGATTTGAAATTTAAAAGTAGTAATGATCTGAAGAATGGCTCATTAGTGAGAGAAATGCCAGCTTTATACAAATCGTCAAAAGGAAAATCCATATGTAAAGTTTTAGCCAGATGTGAAGCAGCAGAACTTTCATTCATCAATGAATCTAATAAATTTAGCATCATGTCACTTTGTAAATCTAAAAAGGTTTCTTTCGGGATGCCCATTTGTTCCAGAATTGTTATAAGGTGTTTATTCAAAAACAGCCTTCCTGCAAAAGTTAAATGCATAATTAGGAAGAAAAAAGAACAGTAAATACTTGAAAAATATTTAGTAAAATACAAATTGATTAAAAGTAAATTTCACTTTTTTTTCATAGGTTCTTTTAAAAAATAAATAAACTTTTATTAGAAAATTCATCTTAACAATTTATTCTTTCTAAAAGGCTACATGAAGTCATAAAATGGAATTTATTTAAATAATGATCATAGTTTTTCAACTAATTAAAAAGTAAAGAAAATTAAATTTTAGAACATTTCAATCGAAGCATATTTTTGAGGCTTGTAGTACTATATTGTTGCAAAATTTTAATATAAAATTATCCATCAGTGATAATTTAAAAAAGAAATGATGCAACTTTTAAGGTAGAAACTTCACTGCAGCTATAAAAAAAAGTACAAGTGGTTTAAAAAAATCTGACACAAAAATAACCAAAATATCAAAAAAAAAATTATTATTATTGTGAATTAACTTCAAGTAAGTTACAGGATTCAAGGTCTCTAAAATTTAAAAGCAGTATTAAATTATTAAACCCTCAACTACATCTTCTTTTGAATGGATTTCTTACAAAGCTGATTTAAATTAAGAACTTTCATTAGTTTGTTTCAAATATTCAGTAGGATTATACACACACTAACATTATATATATATATATATATATATATATATATATATATATATATATATATATATAACACATTATTTGTATTAATATGTATTCAGATCCAAAAACTACAGAGTATTTAGAAAGTTTATTAATGGAAGATTTCAGGATAAATATTAAAACTGAACAAAAACAAATTACATTCTAATAATTAAGTAAATTAAATGTACATTATGATTTATACAATCACAGCTTGCACCTGTAGCTGGATATTTAATGATCAGTTAAAAGGCAAATACCTGATTGTCCTTCCTACAAGCATAATAGACTTCTTATCAGTTTATATACTTCTTATCAACATTAAAAAATGTAGGTCTTGGTTTACAAGTTACAAAAGATTCTTATTAAAGTTTTTTTAAAGAAAATTTTTTTAATTATAGTCAATTTTTAAAAAATGAGCCAGTAAGAATCTAACTCACTCAACCATTTAAACATCCCTGCAGAAACTCATTTTTGTGCAGTCTATTGGTCGTAACCTCTTTTTCTGTTTTTATCAACAAAGATCAATAAACATGCTGAATTTCATCAAAAATTAAAAAATCCAAAATTTAATAAATTTCTAATTATTTTTTTTATTTCTACAATGAAAAAAGCTGAAGTTATGAAAAGTGTTTTACCACATAGAGTTGAAAAGAAGAGTAGTTTTTTAGATACACTGTAAAATGTTTATATTTCATTTATTTTATTATGTTTTACAATTTTTTTCTATAAACAATAGCATAAAAGCATCAGCTTAATAATAATCTAATAAATGGTAACATATTATTTATCATATAAACATGAATTAAACTGGAGAAACAAATCTCAATGAAAAAACTCAGTATTGGCTATAGTAATGTATCACATTCAAATAAAGGAAAAGTTGCTTTATATATCTTTCTAGTTTCATTTCATTATTCTACTTACTTAACAATTTTATATGTTTTCAAACTAAATGAATAAATTTTATAGAATTGTTTTATTTATGGTACTTTTCAGTTAGCAGGGCAGAAGGCGAAATATCACCAAACAAAATTTGGTGGAATTCTATAATATATTTTTGATTTTTCACTGCCGCCATTTTATATAGTTTTATAAAATTATAAGAAATAAGTAGATGCACAGAAAAATTAGTAGAATTTCAAGATGCCAAAAATAAAATGTTTACCAATTACAGTTAGTTTCAAATTTTAAAGGACTAAATTGGAGTAAGCAAATATAAAATTACTGGAATTAGGAAACTAGTCCACTATAGTGAACTACATGTAAGCATGTAAACTTCAATGATGTAAAAGTTTTAGAAATGTAGAAGCTGTAAAGTCTTAAATCTCTTCATTGCTAAACTCTTAAAATTCATATATATATGTATCCCTGACATAAAACATTCACTAATATATATTTTTTCCTATTAATATAACAAGTATAAAAGAAGAAAAGTATTTCAGAAGGAATATATTAATAATTGAGTCTAAACAAAGCCAACTGAAAATAGAAATATCAATAACAATTGAAACCAAATAGTATGAGTGTATATTATATATTCAAATTGTATTTATAATTTTAATAATAATTACTTTTCAGAATGGTATGTAAATTAAAATGCTGTATTAAAAGTGATAGAATCAACATCTATGTAGAAAATGACAGATAAAATATCACTTACGTGGTGCACTTGTCTTAACAATTTCCAATTGATCAGATGTTTTACATTCAAATTTGTTCATGCTTGGTCGTATTCCAATAGCTCGCCCTTTCAAATTGGAGTATTCAGCTACCATACCCTTACAACCTTTGTAACGAATTTGAAAGGCTGAAGCCTTATAAAATAAAAGTTCATCTTCATCAAGACCTCGATTTTTCTTTAAAGCAGCTCGAACCTAAATTTAAAGATGCATGCAATGAAGTTCTTAAAAAATAATTAAAGCCTAAAGAAACTAAAATGAAAACATGTAGCATTTGAATAGTTTTCATTTTGTAATTTTATTTATATAAATAACCTAATGTTATATAATTTAAAGGTTTTAATATTAATATACAATAAAAACTTCATTCTCTGACTAACATTTAAAAAATATAATAATTTTGAAAAGTATATTGAATTATTAAACACTAATAATATTATAAAAATTAAATATGTTTTTATTCACAGAAAATTTTAAATGTTGTATAAATAGAAACTTTCTCCCTTTAAAGATATAGTATAACACATTTACAAACAAATACAAAAATGAAACGAATTTATTCCTCTAATTCCAATACTGTACAAATTAGTAAAAAAATTTGTGATGAATTTTTAAAAAAAATTAAATTTACAAATATTTCATACAACTGATTTTTATTAATATCTTCTTCACAATAAGAAATCTGTGGTGCTACAATTTAATAATAATTGGATACTTTACTATATAATAGAAAATTACTATATAACCTTACATAATAAATAAAAAATTAATATGTTATATTTACAACAAAATATAGTAAAAACAGCAAATAACAGTAGAAAAAAAGGTTTGTCATACATTTTTTAAAAAATTTTAAATCTACAAAAAAAAATGTTTTATCAAGATGTGGCAAGTTTTAGACCAGTTAACAAAACAATCCTTTGTGCAAACATTTTTGCAGAACATTTACAAAATCAAATAGATTAAACTTCAGATTTGTGTAGCTGGAATTGTATTATCCAGTTATCCATTAATTCTGCCAAGAAATTTGGAAGACTCATTGTGAGAACATTCCATTATATAAATAATTTTTTAATATTCTATAGTAAATTATAAAAGGGTTCTACCACAATTTTATTTCTAAATAAGATTAAATAAAAAATGAAATCAATAAAAATATTATAATCAGATCAATTAATAAAAATGAATTATTCAAAAAAACAAAGTTCCAATACAAAAATAACTAACGAAAAAAATGTACCTCATTAGCCAAGTCAATCGATATCATACCAATGCCATCAGAGAAAGTATATCGCTTATTTCTGGACTTTATTTCATCTAAATGGACCTCGCTGTCAGGATCTAGGCTAACTTGGACCCCTTCTGCAGTAGTTGACAAGCACTGACCCATTCTGGCCATGTATTTGGGAACATTTTTTATTGCACTAAAATCACCCATCCACTTCCGAATGGTTGCGGCAGTATTCCCATGCCTGTCCTTAGCATACATCCATAATCCATGCTCACGAAGCTGACTTGATGAACAAGCTAACACCTCATAATTTCTAGACCCAATTGTTATGCCACTGTTCAAAATTTTACTGACAACTTCTTTCATAATAGATTCTTTTTTTGAATTGTACTGAACAGCAAAGGTCAATTTTTCAAAATTGTCATCCTGAACAGAAACACGGAGCATATGTTCCACACCAAATTTTCTGATGATACGATTGTCAAAGTGTTCATAGGGTCGCAGAAGAATAACTTTAGATGGTGTAATGATAACACGGCGAGCATAGCACATGCCTTTAGGAAGTTTGTTTAATTCGATAAATTCACAAAAGTAATTAAATTTCTTTTTAAAAACTGAGTGGAAAATGAACATTATACCTTTGTCTACCATATCAGATAAATCAAATAAGGCCTTGGCCACAGCAGTTGGATTCTTCGATGCACAACATGAAAGCTCATGCTTTAACTCACTAACGTAATTCGATAAAAGTTGGCTTTTTAATACTATTTGATGAAAAATAAACAGAGATTTTGAATTTAAGGATCTCCAAGCATATTCACAATTAAACTGATCATCAGAGTCAGCAGAATTTTGGGTACTTGAAAATAAAGGAAATTTTTTAAAGTCCTTTAAAGGATCGTGGATCTTTACAGTAGTCATTGAAGATAAGCATATTTCTGTCTTTTCTGCACGCCTTAGAATTAGTTGATTTATTAACCATCTTGCTTGAAACTTATCTTGAATGACAATTTTTAAAACAGGAGATTTGCCTATCTTTAAACGACTATCACAAAATGTATGATTACAAGTACATCCCAAGCTAAAAGTTCTTTCAAATTTATCTGTACTGTACTGCATTTCTTTAGCTTTAGATATACGACGAGACAGAGGTATAGAATCTTCCATGCTAATGTCATCAGGGGTTGACTGTTTTTTATTTTTATGAGTTACATAAATTAATGGTGGATGTTCCATGTGCAAGAAAAGTTCTGCAGCGGGCTTAGAAGGATCAACATCAGCTACAATCCTTAACAGAGAATCATAATTGATTCTCATCTTGTGTCCCATCTCTCCAGTGTGTGTGCAATCGTCCTTATGTTTATTAGATACATAAAGAATAAAATGTCTTTGTAAATGTGAAAATGAGCATAAGATTGATGATGAAGATCCTCTTTGACAAAAAACATAACATTGCACAAAATTCTTCATATTAGGCATTGTTCCAAATGCAAATTCTGAAGCTTTTGCTTCACCGCAATGACTTTTGTGATTTAAAGAGAAACTGTTGCTTCTTTCAGGTAAGAGCCAATGCAAATATTGATCATTTCTTGCATTGCCACACCATTCTTTACTTATGGATGATGCAAAGCTTTCAATATCACTATTCTTTTGCACATTTTTGCAAGTTATAGTAAAATTTATTTTATAGAGATCACTATCATAATTGAATTCTCTAGAACATTGTTTAACTTCTTCATAAATAACATAATGGATAAATTTGTTTTGATGCAGATTATTAAAAAAGTTAAGAGCATGAGAAACAAATTCAGGCTTTAATTCTCCATCGTCCATAAAACAAACAGTATATTTTAATTTTATTTCGGACATAGTGAATAAAAAGACAGTTAATCACAATTCCCAGATATATACACAAGATCAGACCTAAAAAAATATAAAAATGCATTATTTTAACAAAAAACATCCCTCATACAAAGTTAAATAAAAATTAATATTGGCCACATTTTTATATAATCACTAATTATATTACATAATGCAATGGAATGAAAAGGAAATATATAAAACAGAAAACATTTGTTCATAAAATATCTTAATTATTATACTATAAAGAGTACAACAGTTTTACTAATTTAAACATTTTAAGAAATTAAATGCTCATAATTTGACATCAGCAATCCATTACAGTAGTATTGAAGAAATTGAGCCATTTGAAAGAATTAGAGAACTAATAAATTTTAATTTTTGTAAAAACCATTGAAAAGAGAAGGTTATCAATTGAAATTTCTTATACATAAAAAACTTAATATATTTACAATTTTATTACAAAAAGTTTTAATAGCACTAATACAAAAATTAAAGATTAAGTTTTTAATTGTCAAAATGGTTGAAAATTTATAAATTAAAAAGATTTGACAATCGAGCTTATCTAAACCATAAAATATAAAATGTATATAAAAACTGGTCATTTCTTTTTTTTTTTAAAGAAATTTCTAAAAGTTATCACAAAATTCAATTTGAACAAAATTTAAATTGAATACAACGAAGCAGACATGTCAAATATACCTAACATTTAAGATGCATACAATAATTTCACTTAGAATATGAAATATTTTTTTTAAAAATATTGAATAATATGACTACTTTCTTTACCTTTTATATTTTTTCAAGTAAATTATTTACAAACACAAATTTCTTTTCGATTCTTTGGAATATATCCCATCTAGTTTCTTAGTTTTAATATCTTAGTCATGCAGATTTAATAAAAAAATTTCATATAGAATTTCTATGATGTTCACTGTTTTGAAACAATAATTATTTCTAAGTGAATTTTAAATGCTAGAGATAAAAATAAGTTAAAACGATAAATAATATTAATGATAAATATAATAGAAACTAGTGAAAATTTCACTTTTACATTTACTTGATTAAGTTAAAACTTATATGAAAGTTCACACAATTAAATAAATAAAAAAAACTGGTCTTAAAAAATCTAAATTAATCCATACAACTGTAAAGTATAATTCTCTAAAAAGAGTTCAAATGTAGACTTTTTCTTCCGTCATTATACAGCAATCTTGTACTTCTTCCACATTACATATATTGACAATTTAATGTTCACTATTAGATAACAATCATTACTCTTCGAACATTACTCAGATTACTCATTTTAATCATTGTCTAAAAGCTAACTTGTATATTCTTAGAAATAAGTATATGTTTCAATTTAAAATATACTCCAAATCACAATGGAGCATTTAGTTAGATTTAATAAAGGAAATCAAATTTAATTCCTCTTAAAAACAAGATTTCCTAAGTAAAGACTTCTGATCCTATTTGGTGAAAGTGTTTAGATAAATATTTTTTTAAAAAATGTTCAGCTCTTCTTTTATCAGAACTAATCAAGTTACAAAGTTGCAAATTTTATTTTTTTAGACCAATCAACAAAAGCTTTAAGGAAATTTCATTCATTGATTAATAATCTTCCTCAGGATGGTCGTTGAAAAAATTTATAACTGTCCAGAATATCAATATTCAAAGATTTATAAATAGTTGCCTTAGTAATAAAAGCATTGAAATTTTTATTTAAAATTTTTATCTATCAAGAAAAATTTAATTAACATCACTAATAGATATTCAAGTCTAGATATTTATACAGTTAGAAGACTGCATGAATATCTAGATTTTTTTTTCTTTTTTTCAAAAGTACATTTACTGACTCCAGCAATATAAAATATAATTTATGCCATTATCAAGCTAGAAAAATATGCTTGTCTCCGACAAATTAGAAATCCGACAACTATCAGAAGGGACACCTTGTATAAGATCGTATTTTTAGTCTTTAGAATTGCACTTTTCTTTTTTGCCATAATTGATTTTAAAAAAGTAATTATAACATACAAATTTAAGGATTACCAGAAATACATAAATCAGATTTCCTAAAACTTATCAGATAATTAAAAGTTATGTAAAGAATGATCTAGATACTAAAAATGGTTTCCAATTAACATCATTCAACAAAAATATTGCTACTTTAATCATCAAACCACTACAACTTTAATCATTAAATCCTCTAACAGAAAGAAAAAAATTCTTTTGCCAAAATTAAGGGATTTTCCCTTCAATATAAGAAGAGAATTTTCCCTTTTATAGCAGAAGGGAATTTCCCTTCATTCAATAGCCACCGCCCCCCTTCCTGCTTTCAGCTTGCCACTTTAAGTAAGATAAATTTTTACTCCCAGAGAATAGTGGTTACTTGCTAATATTTTAAATGAATTGCCTTCACATACATTTCTTATTGACGTTAACTATCCTTTTATAAATTTTGAAAAAAAAATTCAATTTTAAATTAATTTTTATATAGGACACAATTTTAAGTATGCACTTAAGCCGTTTTGATCTATTTCTATATGTAACTGTTTTTCTTTTCTTTTTTTTTACATTATGAATAAAATTCTATTATTTATAATAAATTTTGAATTTTGTGTTTTTGCATGTCAATGGGTAAAAAAAATTTAGAAATCTGTATCATATTCAACTTTAAACTAAAAGGATTTCAAATGGCTGTAATGGTTTACACATCAAAAATCGTTTATGTCAAATGTAGCATACATTACTGCATTATATATTTGAATTGAAATCTACTAACTTTCGTTTCCGGTAAATTTAGTCAGACTCTGATAGTTATAGTAAAATAAATATCAATATTTTCCATGCAACTACGTATAATATAAATTAACAATCGGGAGGTTTAAATGAGAACAAGGCTTTTATAATACAGATAATAGATCTCAAAATTATTTAATATTTACTTAAGAGTCTAACATACAAAAATAATATTTGGCATAGTATGAAATATACAGAAATAAAAGTAACTTACAAAATAAAAATGGACTTTCCTACAGTAAATAAAAACCACCAACGGCATCAATTGTTAAACTCGAAGCTTCCATGGCAAAGACTAACCTAAAATGAAATATCAGTAATTACTGTACGTTTCCGAACCGAAACTAGCGGGGAGATGTTAAAGTTAAAGTTGTTCTTTTACAGACGTTTTTTTATTATTTTATTTTAAGAATAAATTGTATCAAGAGTTTCATGAGAAAAAGAAGAAAAAAAAAATCAGTTTTTAAAATGTTCCAAGCATAAATAACAAAATATAAAATAGAAGTGAAACAGTAATCCAAAATTTATTAATTTTCTTTGTAAGTCTTCAATTTAAAATATTACATTACTCATTCTATATTCATTTCATATAGCAATGTCTTTCGATCTTTCTTAAATAGTTCATCTCAGATTCGTGGTGGTTCGATATTTTAAAAAAAACTCTTTTTCGTATTGGTTAATTTTGAATGGGATATCCAAGTTACAATTCACAAATTTTAATAGAAATCAATGTTGCAAGTCAATTTATATCACTGCTATAAATTTTATCTCCATATTTGTTATTTTAACACTTTTATTTATTTATTTATTTATACATTTGGATTTGCGCATTTTTGTTGTTTTTTCGAATGGCACTTTCTATGGACAAGTTCGGTGATGCATCACCGATTTTAAATTGACATAAGCATCTCTTGTTAGAAGTATCGCCAAGAGTGCAACTTAGATACTCGCTCATCGTACCTTCGCTTGCACAACCCCTTTTAACAGGGAGGAGGGAGCACATTCACGCACCTTACATATAGAAGATACAACAAAGAAGAACAACAATGCCTGATATGGGTCCTGAACCCGGGATGCCCAGAACGGGAAAGAAGCGCTAAAAGCCAGGAAGCCGGCGCACATTTTTGTAATTAAATAGATACATTTTGCAAAGTTCAATTCACAAAACTGTCCTTTAAATGCGCAGAAAGCAATTTTTGTACGTTTGTGTAAGTGTGCTGTCTCATATTCGAAGTTCAAATTCAATAAGAATTAATTATTCTCTGATTATTTTACTATAACTGTACAGTTATAATAGGCGTCGGCAAAAGGACTTTAATCTAGGGAGTTTAAGAAATCTCATATTCAGAATTTCCTTGTATCTAGCACAGAAAATGAAAAAAAAAATGCCCTTATAATCTGAAAAATTATTGCAAAATGTTTCATTCCAGGTTTAATTACGTCCATCATATCATTTTTACATAATTGTTTTTACATCACATAGTTTGGAGACAGAATTTTAAATTTGAAGAATTGTCATGTTTAAAAAGATACATCAATGTTCTGAAAAGTATAAGTAAATAATTAATGAACTGAAAAAATGTGGCATTAACTTTTGCTTAAATATAAATTGATTTTTTATGAGCTTATAAATGCTTTGCTCGCTATGATTATGAAAATCATTAGCATTATTACAAATTTGAACTTCAAATTAATTTTGGAAAGCTATTCAAATATTTCTATAACACTTTTATAAGCACATAAAATTGACTCATTTAAGAGTTAGCTCTTAAAATTGTAAATTGAAAAAAAAGATGAGAAAAGTTTTATATTTCAATAAACCTGTAATTAATTAAAAATCTTATAAAATACTGTTAAAGACATATTTTTTAGCATATACTTTCTAAAAATAGTATATAAGTCAGTATATATATACTGATATCTCGTATTTTTATTTCATATCAATACTAATATGACTATTTTCTAGAAAAATCATAAAATCCCTATTCCGTTATGTATTGTTTATGAAGAATAAAAGGAAAAGGTTATTTTGGCAAAACTCCCTAGATACAACAATCAAGTAAAATAATTAACCTTTCAATTTTTACTTTATATGCGATTCCATGACTCTTATATGCATCATCAAGAGTTATATGGTCTACCAGTCTCTATTTCTGAAATATATTACAAAACAAAACTGAGACAGATTCTCCAATTAGAAACAGAGTGAATCTGCTATTTTCCATGCATAGCTAACCAATCAATATATACTTTATTGTGAAATCATGATTTAAAATTGACCCTTTAGTATTTTGATGAGATATATTTATCAAAATAAGTCATCATATTCCCTAGTAGCACACAAATATTGTACAATATTGATTACTATTCGCAATATGGTGGAATATTGTTTGAGATCTTATAATATCGCGCAATATTGTACAATATTATACAACAGGATGTACTACCTTGGGTTTAATAATATTCTTTATATGGTCACCTAAAGCAGCAAGTATCAATGAGATCAGTAAAGTTTTACATGTCAATCAACTTTGAAGAATTGTGTTTTATCACAGCAAATATGTAACGAAAATGTAATTACAACACCATAAGCAAACAAAAGTATTATTTTAAATTACATTTGCACGAAAGAGCAGAACATTCTAATCGGTTAACTATGCTTCAAACTGAAGAATAGCAAAATCTGTCCAAATAGTGAGGGTGAGAGCTCGGACAAAGGCTTATTTTGAAATTTCTCTTAAAATCGGAAGATAAGGAATAATTTCATTCATTTATGATTATCTAGGATCAGTAACGTTCACATAAAACCAAAATTTTAGAAATCGATATTATGTTTGTGGATCGAAAACATTGTCTTAGGTTTTCTACATAAAGAGTGAAAACTGTCATACGTTCGATTTTTCATAAATTGAAGGCAGTTTAGGATAAATGACGGTACTTACGTACTAAACCGCCTTCGCCAATCATCGCCAACGGTTTAGTAACTCATTGGCGAGGGATTTAAATTTGGACGATAAAGATCAATGGATTATACCATTGCCGGATTGCCATAATTGGCAGTTTAGCAACTCATAGGCGACGACTTCAAATATGGCGATAAAGTTGGACGGTATAACACGTAAGTACCTAAATAACAACCGATGATATATCTAGGAAGTTATTAGTTTCCACATAAAATAAAAATTATCGAAACCTATTCAGCGACTGTGGTTGATGGAATTCTGCTATAGATTTTTTCCTCACAAAGAATGATAATCTTTTTTATTTCTCGAAAATGGAGTTAAGATGAACACAGATAAACCCTTGGTGACATATCTAGTAATCATTAGCTTTCATACAAAATAAAAGTTCGGAAATCAGACTCGTGGAGAAGATCGGATTTGAGGCTATGAGATGGGATTCATTCATTTTCCTTAGTATTTTAAATGTGTAGATGATTCGCTACCCAAGTAGCACAACATCTACACATGTCGTAGATGATGTGCTGCTTGGTAGTAGTATATTGTACACAATATTGTGCTACTAGATATTCACTTCCTAGTACTTCTTAGATACAAAAATAGTTGTCATTTAGGTACCTACGTATTATACTGCCCAACTTTATTGCCCTATTTGAAATCGTCGCCAATGAGTTGCTAAACCGCCAATTATAGCAATCTGACAAAGGTGTTATGGTATTGCACTACCTTTAGATTGATTTGAAATTGTATCTCAGAAATACTTAAAGCTTTCTCGTTTGGATATGAAAAGTAATCATATAATGATATTATGGCATTTCTAATAATAATTTAAAAAATGATGTCCTAAAATATCCTTTTTAGGAGGTGATCTTTTAATTGTAAAAATTTACGAATATCAAATGTTTTTTAATTTTTTTTTAAGTTGAGAAAATTTTATTTAAAAATAATAGATAGAATTATTGATAAAGCATAGCATTTTTATTTTGTAGATTCTATAATTTAAATTGTATTAAACGAAAGGAAATAAGAAAAAGGAATGAAAGTTGGTAACGATGATGCAAACTAAGCGAGTGAATAAACAGTAAGTTTATTGCTTGGTGTAATCCGTTTTAAAAATGGATGAATGCTTTAATTAAAAAGTGCTTGTAATTGTTTGTAATTCATCTTTCAGTAAATATAATTTTTTTTTAAAAAAAAGGAAGTTAAATATTGGATCCAGAAAGATTAAGTTTATTAATATGATCAATGTTTACTTATAAAGAATAATTCTGCATTTTCTCCAGTCTATAAACATAAAATAATTTCTTTTTATATAATAGTGTATTTAGTAAAATTATTTCGTCAATACTGTAAACTGTTTTCACGCAATGCTAATGTGTCAGTAATTTTTTTCTAAAAGAAAAATTTACTTTTTTTCAGTTAAAGCATTAAATTCCTTTTTTCATAGAAACGACGTTCACATCTTATTCTCTTCAAATAGGAATGAAAAGAATTAATAACGAAAGACTCCATATTTCATTTGTATTTTTTTAAAAAAAATCATAGAGTTTATAAAATGCAACTAACTTGCTTATGTTTCTCGATTTAATATTATATATA